>VNJS01001699.1:0-24468 GCA_008042575.1 Drosophila watanabei | reverse complement strand
TGACTGACGATTGACCCTCCGACGCACCGACTGTTATGCTCGGACTTGATCCCTCGACGACTTCTTTGACAACTTGACGACTGGACTTTTTTCTTGACAACCTTTGCTTCTGCTTTTCTTAACGCTTTCGACTCGATCTCTTTTCCGACGCTAGTGACTGCCGCTTCCTTTTCTCTGGTGGTGTTACCTCTCCGAATATCGTAAAAACTATCGGCTGCCAGGCACGTTGACCACCATCGTTAACCCAACTCTTCGTTACATAAATGTACAATCGAGCTTCTAAGAATGTTTTCTTAAAATTAAGTAGCTAAGATGTAGAACCTCAAACATAACATAAGCGCAAATGGCCACGGCTAAATCGATTCGACTGGTGATGTTAATTAAAATAAAGACGACTTTTTATGCATTTTGTTTCGCTTATAAAATTACTTGCCTCCATATTCTTTATACTTTATATTCCGAAGTAAAAGAATTAAGAAACGGGTGTACTTTTTAGTTGGAATTCTCGTCTTAACCACCCATATTTCCTTACTCGTTTTTCGCATTAAATTTATATTTTTCGTCTTACTTTGTGTTGTTTTCTTTTTTGTAAAACATTTATTATCCTCTTGTGTGCTTCTCTTCTTTTTTTAGACTGCCCGAACTGCGTGGACGAGTCACAGTACACGCCAAACAAGTGGACGATGCCGCTGCTGAAGCTGGGCGAGAAGCGTTACTACCTCGGCATCTTCTTCAAGGTAAGCAGCATTCCACGCCCCACAAAACGATCCATAAACTAAAAATGCAACTGACCCGACAGAGCCAATATCCAACGGACAACGGCCAATGGCCAACGGCCAACGTCCAACGGTTTCGCCAAGTCCGGTTTGATGGGTCTCGGGTTTCTCAAGAAGATTGCATATGGAATATTACAGCAGAAGGGGTGACTAAAGAAGCCTCACATTGCACATTGCAGTGATCTGACTTTACTGGTTTTTCTAGAGGCAAAGAAATATATTTATCATAAATATTCTTCTTTGGCTTAAGGGAATCTCCACCTCCCTGCCCTATTTCCTTAATTAATTAATGGAGTTCGAGTTAATTCGACTGTCAACGTTTCATTTGTTAGGTGATTTATCTCGTCAATATCATATCGACAAAATTAGTCAAACGAAATATTAATTTGAAGATTATTCATCATGGTTTAATATGGGTATATATATTTAATTAATTCAGTTAAGCATAGTTATTATGGTTCATCGAAACTGGTGGCTAATTGGTCTAATATAAAATGATTAAATGCTAAAGCTCACTTTAAATAATAATTTAAATTATAAAAGAGGTAATTATATGTTTTAAATTAGGGTATAATTGTTATACAAATTTTGGGATATTAAATAAATAAATTAAATCAAATCAATGAGCCTTAGCTCAGTAAAATGTGTATAATTTCCCTGCTTAGTACTTTAGTAAATAAATTTAAAACTTATTGCAAAAATCCTTAAAAAATAAATGATATAAACAACAAATACTTGTTAAATACAATATCCAACCTCAATAACACATCGATTACACCAACAAAAACCGCGACTAAGAACCGAGCTCAATGCCAGTTTGCTTGAAACAAAAGCCAGATAACAGAAATATAAAACTAAAAATAAATCCAAGACAAAAACAAAGTAGCAAAGAGCATCGACCATGAATAAAAAATAAAGTAGGGTATCAAAAAAGGCGCGTGCTTGGCCACGCATCGGCAGATATGGTAAAACACAGTAACAAAAATATAACTAGCCGCTATTCATATTAAAAGCAAATTAGTCAAAGCATCAAAAACGCATCCAGTGAACCGCTAGCTACTCAGGCGGGGCCACATACTGGTTCCACATCGGACTGAATTATATTTTCATATTCATAAAATGCCCAGCCAAGTCTCCTTGAACTTTAAAAGGCGAAGCCATCAAATGGAAGCTAAGCTGCCTCACCTTTGTAAAAACAATAATAATAATAATCGGATGCATATATTCATTGAATACATTTTTTATAGGTGGTCAGTCATGAATGGGCTTAGTTTTTTTCAGGAAGAGTGGTTAAAAGGCTGATTTATTGGACAATTAATAAATTCGCAAACTTAAGGGAACCTTGATCTAATATTTAGTTATTAAAATCAACTTTCCTACATTAAATTCACAGCAAACCGAACTCTGCAATAAATAAATAAATCCAATAAACCACCCAAGAATTCTTTGGCATAATAAAACTGTGTTCGTTTATATTTTAAATCTCTAACCAAGCGATGACAAATAAATCTTTACAGTTTTCATTTAATGTTAATTGCGGTGACAGCGGCGCAGAATAAATAAATACATATTTAATCAACTTTCATTGCATATTTTGGTTTATGAACGTTTGTTTCTTGTGTGTAAATAAAACAATTCTATTTGGAATATGCCGCCGTTAAACAACAACGAATTGAGTTGGAATCGAATTGAATTGAATTAATTATTAGATTGTTAATTAACGAGCACCTTCCTTCGACCAGTCAGCTGCTGATTAGCCAGCAGATAGCAAAAGCCACCCAGCAGGGAATAAAAACGAAACAAAGCCAAAGCCAAACACAAAATAAATCCATAAATATTCTCCAAATTTTATTTAACTAACTTTATCCCGTTCTCTGCTCGCCGTGACACCCACAATTGCCCAACCAATTGTCAAAGCGAATAAATTTTTAAGCATCACAAATGCTCACAGCTTTGGCATTTTAATTTGAATTTAATTTTTAATTCCATTCATCCCATTGTACTCTGAAATCGAGATAGGGAATGCGGGGATTTTATGGTCAGCTTAAGGTTCTTATACAACGCATACTTTAGATCTGTTTTTATATAAATTTAAAGAAATATTTGATTATATAAATGGTATTGTGGATGAATTTTGTGTAGTTTGTAATGCAGTTTACTTGATTTAAAAATTTAAATTTTACTTGAGAAAAGACCAATTGAAAAAATAATAGTAAAGCTTGCTAATTAATCTCACATTATTTTTAAATATTCCTTAAATTTTGCATTCCATATGAATATTCATTGTTATGGTGCCTATCTTTACGACTCGAAATTAAATGAATTGAAACTTAATTTCGGATTTACCTTTGTCTAAATTTATACTCGGAACGTCTTAGTATTATTTTAAGCTCAAAGTTCTTCTATATCAATTCTAGGCAAAATTTGAATATTCATTGTTATTGTCATTATCTTTACGACTTCTGTTTATTAGCATAATTAAAACATCTGCTGTGATTTTGACCAGTTTTAAAGCCGACATTGGGGAAATGTTTTCTTTCGTAATTTCTTTCCTAGTCCCAAATTTAAATAAATTCCAAAATTAAAATCTTAATAGGCATAACAACTTTTTTAGAGAGCATTCAAGAGTTCGTTGAACAGATCAAATAAAGCTTAAATATTTAATTTGTATATTTCGCTGTTCACTTTTCTTTCGTTCCTTCTTTTTTTTCCCGTTTTTGGTGAGTTAATTAACCCCGCAAAGTGTTTTCCGATTATTTATGGGCTTATCTAATTAAGAACTCCTTTGGTATTTATAAATACACCAAAAGTCATTCAGTTTTTTTCTCGGTCTCGTATTCGCCAAATATTACGCAATAATATGGGCAATTTAATGCAAATTCATTTCGTGTGTAAAAATGCAAATGAAGCAATTATATGAATGTCTCTTTTTTTAAGAAAAAATAAGACTTGGCAACCGCACAGCGGCAATCGGAGGCATAATGTCATTTCAGCCGCCAAGCAGGCGCAAATCAAATCAAAGCTAATTGAGAGACACCTGGATATTAAGAGGGGAGGGGGCACCCGGTGTAAAGGTGTAGCTCTGCTAATGACATTAGCAACATGGCCAATATTTTGTTGCCACTCAATTGAGTTTGGTGTAAAACTTCACTCGCTTAATTGGTCGACTTTTGCTCAGAGCAAATAACTCATCAGAATTTTGTGGGCCAGAATTTAATTAAGGCGAAAATTGTAATGTTAAATGTTTGTGTTTAAAATGAACATAAATTCAAATAAATTCGGTAACTTCACCCCTTCAAAATATAGTTTATTTATGGGAAAACATTTTATTTTCCTCCAACATATGAGCTTAGAGAAAAATCTATAATATAAATTTTTTTGTATTTAACTTTTTAACCACATAATAACCATGATGTCTCCCAAACAGAGTCCTTTGACTGCCGTTAATCTCACAAAAATAAACCCACAACAAAGACTTTGCCACAGCTTGACAGCTTTAAGAACTCCTTTATGGGTTTCCTCTTTCCCCAAACTAAAATCAAGGCAGTAACCGACTTCGACTTCGGACCAGGACCTGGCTTTGTTATGAACCAGAAACCACGTTTCACCTCTTGGCAAGCGAAACTAATTGACTTCTCGGCGGAGCGAGATGAACCTTTTACGTACCAATAAACACTTTCAGGCCGCAGACAAGTGAAGGCATTAAACACCTTCCAGCAGGCAGCAGGAGCAGCATCCTTGCCACACGTGTGGCATGTCCTGCCTGCTTTCCTGCTGTCTGCCCTGCTGCCGGCAGTTCCCGCTTTATTCGCGCACAATTACGGCTAATACAATTAAAGCCAAGTTAATGGCGGGGAGGACGGAGCAGAGAGGAAGCTCCGCAGGATCCCCGCTGCAGGATGGATAGTTGCGTAATCGATTTATGTGCACATCAGTTCACAGGCACCGCAATCAGCGGGAGATGGAACCACAGTGCAGCCAAAAAAGTGCTTAGGACGAAAGGAATAGGGAAATCTCTGAGGATTTAAAATCAATTTAAGGAGTGCCTGAAAGTATGAAAAAGAAAATTAGGTCACTAATATATTTAAATATATTTTTTTAAAGTTTTATATAGTTTATAAAGTCATTCTTTATAGTAGTACTTTTTCCTTAGAGAGCAATTTCATTATTAAAACTTTAGTATGATGTGTAATTCAATCAATTTAAAATATATTGTAGACTAATTAATATCCTTCTGAAATGGAAAAAAAGTTAACTAAACATCACAGCTAACAACTATCCAAACCGATCTGTTTTTTTCGTCCAATCTCGCTAATGACCGTCCAAAGTCCATTAGAGTTAATTGAATATGTAGTGGCGGGCACGCTCACAGGATATTTGATGGCCATGTAGCCAAAGCCCAATTCAGATTTCGATGCCAATTTAGATTCTGATAACAATTTAGATGGCCAAAACCGCATCAGATACAGAAACAAACACTAATTGGCAGCCCAAGCCCAAGCCCACGCAGATAAACTCGATTTCAATGCGAACATTTCACACATGGCAGCCGATGGTGGTAGTGGGGGCAAAAAATAGTTACAGAAATGCAAACAAACCTCGTTGAATTTTATTGACAGGTGTCACAGGTGAGAGGAATAGAAGGAGCGGAGGAAAGACCGAGATTGAATGAAGGATTGGGAGTTGAACGGGGACTTGGCTTGGCTCTGGACTGGGAGCTGGTCTCCGTGTTTGGGGGAAACTGGGTCAGCCTCTGACGATTGTGCAAACACAATTATATAATCCTTAACTTGGCATGCATCTTAAATTCAATTCAACAACTTCATGTCTGTTTTTCTCTCCACTTCCATTCCAGGCGAACTGGTTCAAAGCCACCCAATATTGCCGCTACCATGGCATGCATCTGGCCAGCATTTCATCACAGGAAGAGAACGATAGACTGGAGAAGCACATACGTGACTTTGGTGAGTAACAGACTGAGGAAGGACCTCCAGCCTTCTCTTGGGATAACTTGATTAAAGAGGGGATCCAAGGATTTATTGACAAGTTTCTTGTTTGGTCAGGGAAATTACATTTGGCTTAAACAAAAAGTTTGGGATAAATTTTACGAGAAAAAGTTTATTTAATAAGGTTGAAGGTCTGATAAACTAAAACTTTAAAAAACAAGTAAAAACATTGTAATTAGCTTATGTTTTGTATTTCTAACTGATTAATTGTATTTTTTGCTAATATAATTGCTCTACATTTTTTTAGATAATCATGCTAAATATTATTTAAATATTGGTAAATAATATTACAATTCATTTAAGTAATCATAATCATTTAGATGACATACCATGTGTGTTTATAGCGTTTCCTTTAACTTCAAATAAAAATTCTTTAATTAAGACACTTCCTACTATTCATAAAACCCTTTAAAAATACAAAGCAAAACTCACACAAAATCCAGACCAAAGTTGATTAAGTTCAAGCCTCAATTCAGATTGAATTAAAATAAATCTTCCAATTGTCCGATGGGCCCAATCAAAGCATATTTACCAAGAAACTGTGACAAAACCCTGACAGCCTGGACAGCTGGAACTGCATTCATATTGCCACATTGCAACAACAACAACAACCCAAATCAGTTGAAAAGCCGATCAATATGACAATAGAGCTGGCCGGCAAACAAAAGCTAAAGGGGGGATTTTGTACTAGGAATGGGAATATGACGACTGGTGACCGGGGAACTGAACTGTATGTGTGTTTTTGAACTGGCGACTGTGTGGTGGTCACTGGAGTGGACTTTCTAACATAATACACGGAAGTTGGTAACCGAAAACCAAGCTGTGTGGGGAGCAGGGAGGGCTGAGTAACGAACTCCGCCGGTGCACTTTCCATTGCATAAATCTCCATAGAAACAAACACAGGGCCAACAGTCGTTGTCGTTGGACGGGAAAAAAGTGAATGTTGCACATTTTTGTTGAAAGCTGACCGCCGCAAGGGCCATGGGCAAAAACCACGCCCACCCACACACACAAATGTCAGGGGAAAATGCTCTGGAAATGTAAATGGTTACGGGCAAGGCAATCAACTGGGAATAGAGTCGAGTTTTGGTAGTAAAACTAAGCAGTAGCCAGTACCCAGAAGCTCTTGAAATATATAATAAGCAAGTAAAATACTTAAGTATTGTAAACTTGTAGAAACTAAAATTAAAACAATTGAGTAAACAGATTTAATTTATTATTATTTTTTTAATTAATAGACAGATTTACATTTAATATTTATAAACTTAAAAGGAAACTAACTTTAGGAAGCTAAAGCTTGTGTACTCTTGCAGCTTGCAATTGGATCATAAAAATCTATCATAACTGTGCCAAAAAAGCATTCATTTCAAATCGGAAACAAATCTGCATACCGAGTAAAAATATTTAAAAAATAGGAAATATGAATAATAGGTATAAAAATCTTAAAATAAAAGCAACAATAAAGAAAAGTGTTAAACTAAAAAAGTAAACAAATATTATTCAAAAACAGAAATTTTTTTAGAAAGGACTTACCTTAGTTTAGTTTTAAGACCTTTCTCCTAAACTTTCGGAAAACCCTCTCTAACCCAATGCTCTCCGCTTTCATTTCACTTAATTTCCAGGCCTGGGCCACGAACATTTCTGGATTTCCGGCACTGACCTGGCCGATGAGGGCAACTTCTTCTGGATGGCCACCGGTCGTCCCATCACATTCACCAACTGGAACGCCGGCGAGCCGAACAACTTCCGGTACGAGAATGGCGAGGAGGAGAACTGTTTGGAGCTGTGGAATCGCGACGGCAAGGGCCTCAAGTGGAACGATTCGCCCTGCAGCTTCGAGACCTATTTTGTCTGCGAAGTGCAGCCCAATTAGGTAGCGCAAGGATCTGCAGGATCCACAGGATCCTAACCTGATTAGTTAGCTAGCAGCCGCTAAAGGGAAAAAGTGGATGTGAATGTGCATAATTTTAAGCTGGCCGACAGACAGCCTGATGATCGATCGAAATTCGCGTATTCTTAGCCTAGTTGTGTAAGTGTAAAAAAATGCTTGTTGATAATTAGCTAGTAGAACTAATTAAATTATGCCTAGGATTGTCTGTATTTTCTCATGTAAAGTATAAATAAAATTTATTGATAAAATTATGAAAGCGATTTTGTGGACTATTTCTTTTTGATTTATTAATAGGAATTGTGGCAAAGTTGGCTATAAATAAATGAAATATTTGTTAAATTAGAAAGGGGGTGAGTATGATTCTATATTTATCTGATTTATAAATTAAACATAACTAAAATTGTCTCCTGATAAACATATTAATTAATTACTTTATTGTAAGCTAGAGTTCATTTGGAATACTAAAATAAACTTTTCTTTTTTATTACTTATCAGGTACTTACAAAAACTCAAACAAAAAATGTAACTAAAGATGGTCTTGTAATGATTTAGTTTTTTCCTACTTATTATTTCCACCTTAAAGAACACCAAATATATACTCAACATTATTTTGTTTCATTTTATAGGCGTATACATAATTTTAAAAGTCACACCTAATTAACTTTATCAGCTCATCTCTTAAATTAAACAGCCATAAAGCCGAGACTCATTTCCTGCCATTTTAAAATAAGATTTATCTAAACATTCCCAAATTTATTTCAACCATATAATAACAGCATTTACGATTATTTCCTCTCCGTATATTTTTTAATTAGCTTTATTGCTCTTATATATATATATACAAATTTGTAAGCCACAAAATGATATCCATCAATTTTGGCGCCGCGTAAATTTTACAGGACTCCGGCTTTGGCGGGGAAAAGGGGGTGAAAATAAGCTCATCATATCATCAGCTACCGCTCTTTCCCCACGGGGTGCAACGGTGCGTATGAGCAATGCTCGCGCCCTCCGCCTTGCCTCGCGGTTGCTCTCAATAATCATGTTTTGCCATAATGCGCGCAAATAAAATTGAAAGTGCCTGTCAGCAGGCACATACATACTATACACATATATGTGTATATCCTTTTCTCCAGGGAATGCAGCCACCTGTCTGTCTCCTCTCTCTCTCTGTGTGCGGCTACAAAACAAAACTAATGCTGATATAATAATCAGCTGGCGGAGACGAGGACGAGAAGGTGGCAAAGAGAAGGAGAAAAGGACTCGGCGTCGAGATTTCCATCCATGATTTACTTTGTTCTGCTCCAGCGATGAGAGAAGAGCTTTCGGCGAACATTGTTGCCAGCGATTCGCGACTTTTCTTTTATCCCAGCGCCAGCGCCAGCACCAGCTCCTCGTTGTGTCTGTCTGTCTGTCCGTCTGTTTGGTTGTCCCGGTTATCTGTCCTCGTGTCCAGCTGTTGGAGAACACGCCTCCGAAGGCCCAGGTCTTCTACTCCTTCCGCTGCTCCGCCGGAACAGTCGCCGCCGGCAAGGGCTAGTCTCAGGAACAGGACCCGGGGGAGCAGACAGGACGTAAAAAACGTGCTTGCCCTACGTAGTTCGTTGTTTTGGGCGGCAGGATAAAGAGAGCAAAGCTCTGGCACAGGCGCAGGACTTGCCTGAAGAGAACGAAGCACAAAGAGAAATCAGCTGGTAAGGAAAGGAAAAGAAATTTGGTTATTTTTGCAAAAATATGGAATATTTTTAACGAAAAATTCTTATATTTAAAATATAACCTTTTTTTTGTATTAAGTCAACTTGAATATTTATTAAACATATAAAACACTTAATAAAAAAAAGGGTAAAAGGAATACTATTTAAAAACGGAAAAATAAATGTTATTAATTTAAAGAGAATTATTCGTTAATCAAATAAAGCATAAACATTAATTTAAATAAGAATAACTAACACCTCAACTTAAAAATATTCTTCCATAATAATTAATAAAAAATATTTTTATTTACTATAATTATTTTAAAGATTAGTTAAATAAAAAAGTTAGGAATTAATATTGCAATTTATTTAAATTGATAACTATATTGAAACATAAAGGAAAATTATTCTTTTGTCATATAATAATATAATAATAACCTTTTCTTGATAAAGACATTTAGTTTTTAAATAATATTTTCCGTTAGTTCAAAATCGAAATGATTTGTACCAAATGTGAGATATTTTTAAAGCTTTTAAACAAGTTTAAAAACTTCGATAGCCTAACATGCATTTCTGTTTGCAATCTATTAGTATCACCAGTTTCTATTAAAGTTAAAAGTGTTGCCCGTCATTTTGGCCAATTAATCAATCACCTATCACCCCGACGTCACAGCCAGAACATTTAAATTCCCATCAATCAGCCTTCGTTCATCGGCAGTTCTAACACTTTGTTTTCAAAAAAGAACTTTCTCTTCTCACGCTAATCTCTCGAAGAGAGTGCCAACGGTTTTTTCTCTCTTTTCAAACGAAAATACAAAGTAAATTGAATTTAGCATTTTGGCCAGAAGAACACGGCCAAGAGCACAACGCACTTCGTGGTGCGTTCTCCGCTTGGCATTCTCAATGCTCAGGTCTCCTCGGTTCACGATTCTCGGTGCTCATTTTCCGGCGCAGTTGGTTGTAGACATTTTCCCGGTACGGACGTGCGTTGAGCGGTGGAAATTCTCGAGCAAACACTCACGTTGCGAACGAACACGAGAGCCGAGAATAAAATATTCACATAAATTCCGTGGCGTTCGCCTCTCGGTTGGTTCCCAGCGTCCTGTCGGAAAATTCATTAGCCGGAAAAAAGGCGGAGTGAGAGGAGAGGACTAGGCGCGGTGAAATGTCAACTGGGCAGTGCAAATAATAATTGTCCATGGGGCCAACTAAGAAGAAGTGCGTAAATTATGACATCGGAACAGTTTAAACAAAAAGTAAAATACAAGGGGAAAACGTCAAATAAAAGAGAGCGAGTGTCTCTTCGGGTGGCTCCCTGAATATACATACGAGTGTGTGTGTGTGTGTCCTGATAACATCGCAGAAAGTAAAATTAGGGCAAACTGCTGGAGAGAGTGTGTGTTACTGCCACCGCCAACGCCACTCCCACCACTTGACCGCCCTGGCTTAAAGTGTTCCTCGTTGTCGCAGCCTAATTAATTCAATGGCTCTCGGGCACCTCGATTTGCAGGGCTCCCAGAAAAGGCCACTGGATTTTTAAAGTCCTTTTTGCAGTTACTTGATATTCGGTAGGGAATCCCCCCTTTAAATGATCCTAAAATTACAGGATATTTTTATTATGGAACTAAATTAGTTACAACCTTTTTGTAAAGCCCCTGAACTTTGTATTTTTATTCAACAACTTATATATTTAAGTAACTGAAAAGGTCTCATGGAATTTATATAATATTCCAATTATTTCAAATATAATAAGTGAGCTCCCAAAAGGTTGGCCAAACCCCTCTCAATTACCTCCCTCCCAATCAAGTGATATTTTTATACGCAACCACAACATATTATATTGCAAATCCCTGCGGAGGAGCTACGGGGGTTGCCGCCACATTTACATGCTATTCTTTTGAACAAACAAAATTTTCGTTGGGTTAATTATTTTTAAATTGCAAAAACATTTCATACGCAAAGACCGCAGAGCAAACGCAAAAATTTATAAATAAATATACCGATTTTCATGGCCAAACAACGTGGCACACAGAAAATGGGCGACAACAAAAAAGCGTCAGGCGGCATCCATCCTCTTTGTAGGGCAAAAACCTCCGTAAGCCATAAAACCAAAAACAAAGAAGCAAAAAAAAGATACAACAACAAAATAACGAGAGAGAAAAGTGAATTGAATCAAAAGTGGGATGAAAAGTATCCGAAACTGAGTGACAAGTGCGATTCGACACAGTATTTTTTTCGTGGGTCCGGTCTTCGGTTGAAATGTGCGAGAATTTATGATGCATTTAATTAAAACGAATTTCGGATGACCGGGGAAGAATGGGCACGGGACATTTGCTGGCAAATTTGATGGTCAACAAAAAAGGGCGGGACTCTCGAACTGCGCCTAACACTCGACTACAAGAATTTCGAGAAGCAATATTAATTCATGCAAAAACAACAGAATACATAAATTTTTTCAAAGCCAAAGTCAAAGCCCTTTTTCAGGTATAATTAAAAATAAATGTAACGATATGTGAGGTAATCTTTATCGTTTTTATCGATCTATACCATTTGACATTAATAAATGCTCTTTACTATCTAGGATATTTATGGCTAAAAGTACACATCTTAAATTGGCAATTGTCTTGAAAGTTTATCCAAAACTCAAGTAATTTCCTTTATCAAATATATAATTTTTAAGTATTAATAGAAATCAGCAAGTTATTCACTGATTACTTATCGATTATAGTCGATACTTACGTTTACAATCCAACCACAAAAACTAAAGCTCACTAGCCACGAATCTAGTTCGATTTATAGCATCCTAGACCCAACAGAACTTAACTTGTATTTATATACACGGACTCCCAATTAGATATCGATTAATTACAAAGAAAAGCAACTCTCTTTGCTACCCATTAAGCTCCTCCTCCTGCCCCCCATTCGCATGACTTACTCAACTCGACTCGCGTTGTGAGTTTATTAAAAAATCCTTACCAACCGCCGTCGCCGAAATTTCCTGTGGTTCTCCGGTTTCGCCGGCTGCGTGTCTAGTGTAATTTGGCTATGTGTTGACACGGCCACCTATTAGCCCACCGCCACCGCCCAAAAAAACCGCCCAAAAGCCCACCCGGAAACCCCACCTATTGTTGCGACCTTTCGGCAAATGCGTGAGTCACATGTCAGCCAACAGCGAGAGTCGTCATCGTTCTGCCAGCTCTCCGCCGCTCAGCCGCTCCCCCCTCTCCGTTCCCTTCCGTTCCGCATTTCCGTACTTTCGTATTCCGCTACATCTCGACCACTTCACGTCATGTTCGGCCCACAACAAACATGACATTTTACGGTTCTTTTATGCTTGCCACATGTCACGACACAGTTAACTGCCAGCCGCATAACGCAGAGCGGCAGGAAAAACACAAGCCAGCATAACATAACACAACTCAGACCAGTCCCAAGCCCAAACCAAGTGTGGATCCAACCTAACCAGAAAGCTACTGTAGAAGCCTGTGTCAGGAATGCATTTTTATGTCAAAAATCCTTTTTTATATATTCCTTTCTTAAGACAATATTCACTTTATCTTTAAAATGCTGATAAGCATGTTCTGATTTGCATTGAAGAGGAGATATTAAATATAACGACCAAGTTATCGTTCTTAAAAAAAAATATCGCCACAGTATCATCTTTAATAAGCTATCGAAATTATCCAAAAACAATATTGATAATACCGATAAATGTATGAAGAGCTTTGAATTTTGGTTAACAACTTGTGAAGCTTCCTCCAATTTCCTTCTTAAAAAAAATAAAATAATATATATATTTATATATATTTTTTAAATATCTTAAACATAAATAATAATTTCTTATCGATATTTCATTAACTGCAAATTACTGCCGACTATAAAAAGTTATGCCAGGACTAAAGCCGCCATGACAGACAGGGTTTAATGGCTTCTTTACCACTATTTGATGCTCGTCAAGATCTATGACATGACTGGTCTGGTACACACTCATCTCTACCTATAAATGGCCATATATTTATATGCACAAATATTGCTTATCCAGGTATGCAATTATGCAAAAAGGTGGGCGTGTTCGTTGGGCCTGGGTTCTCGTCGGGCTGCCGTCAATCAAGGGGAAATCGAAATTGCTGTCGACAATCGTGAGCTTTTAGGGTTAAATTTGGGATAACACCAAAGGGACATCAATTGAGAAAATGCCAGGTGACGTAAGGGGTAAACGGATTGGGAGTTTAACAAAAAAAATAACATTAAGAAGGGGTGATACTCCTTAAAAAGTTATAAATAACTATAATAAGTATTCACTGAAAACTATGCTAGAAATCAAAGTATATTTTTGTGATTACTTAAAGTAACATATAGGTTTAAATAAAATTATAAATATATAGGTTACAAAGTGACTGCTCACCAAATTAAACGACATCCAGGTAATATAAGGGATAACCCTTAGATGCTCGAGGGCAACTTGCCGGGGTTGACTCTTTTTATTGCCGTCACTTGAGCCAATATTTGCACATTTCAACAATGTTGCCTTTTATTTTTTTTGTATTCCACGTGGGCGTAACTCTATCTAAGTCCAACCCTTGCCCACTCCACCAAATCCTGCTCCTGCTCAGCCATGCATGCTTAAATGTAATGAAATATCCTGTTCCGTTCCGTTCTGTTCCATCGTCGTCGTCAGTCTGCTGCTGGTCGCATAAAAAGGCTCAATTCAATTTTTCCACGCCCCCCAGACCGTGGTTTCCTACCTGCTCCCGCCCACCGTTTCGGTCTGCTGCCAATTCAAGTCTCCATTTTCATTAAGGGGGAAGAGCCGAGTCCAAACCCTGGAGGTCCTTCAGGTGCTCACATGCTCGTGCACAATGGGCCCCAACTCGTTGAGCTTTGTTGGAGTTAACCAAGTGGTTAGGGTGCTTCATCATCTATGCTGCAGGAGCAGGAGAAGGAGTGGGAGTAGGTGGAGGAAGTGGGTGCTTGCTGCATATAATTAAGTCATCCGGATGAGGGCTGTCCCCGGCAATGCAGCTGAAAGTTGAGCAAATTATGATGTTGCACAGGCTACAGTATGTTGCTGCAACAACTAAATAATTCATTTAATTCAGTTATCCCAACTGCAGGATTTCCCTCATAGTCCCAGGAGAGGGTCCTTTAAGCTGTGTCGTTCTTAAATTTGTGTCGTTCTTTAACTTGCCAGGATCGTCAGCTCCTTGGTGATCCCTTCTATTTGCAGTTTTCATTTCCATTTCATTTCGCAAAGCTCTCCTGAGCCCCTGCGCAACGTTTCATTTGTTGGTTCGTGCCTCTTCCACTTCAATTCGAGTTAAGAGGCCACAGGACTGGCCGCATTGAGACATCCTAGATGTTTCAATCGTCGCTTTTCCCACCAACGTTTACCACGTGCAATCTTGACCATCTCCTTTTTCCCAGTTTCCTGTTAGGCGGTGGCTTTTCCCCTAAACTTTTCCGCAGTATTTATTTCATTTTTTTTCTTGTTTTTGTTTTTTGTTCTTTTGTGTTATTGTTGGCTGCGCACTTGAGTTGTTCGGCTCGCCCTTTATTGTTCTCGCAGCGACTTTAACCCCTTGTGGGCCTCGCCTTGCCTCGCCCGGTCTCGACACGTGAACGTGAGCAAGTGGCTCGCCGAAGCGCCCCTGGCTTCTCATGGGCCTCAGGCTGGCGGCCAGGCAGGCACGCGATGCACTTGGCCAAGTTACCTCAGCCCGAGCACCTCTCCTAACCATTTGTATTGCCCCTTTTCTACCCGCTTTTCTAACCCCTTTTCTGCCCCTTTTTCTTGGCCCTTCTCCGTCAGCAACTGCAACTGTTGGCAATTTTTTGTGCTTGCTACCGAGTAGTTGCATATGACTGGGAAGTGTATGATGTCCAAGTGGAAATTCTGATTTTGTTACTATGATTATAATAAATGATAAATTCAATCAACTAATTTTAAAAGTAATTAATATCAATTCGGTTATTTAAAAATGGATAAAATTAAATTTTTCTATCGGACTTAAAATTTCGAAAACAAAAATTAAGTAAAATGTTATTTCTCCCAAACATGGCTTTAATATATATGATTTATAAGGTCGTTTGGCTTATGACATAAAAATGAGTTGTAATAACTAACTTCCAGGGTAACTCAGGGGTCGATCCCTCCCAACTATAAACGCTTTCTGCTTGTTTTATTGTGCCACCATATGAACGAGGGGGGCGAAAGAGTTTTGGAGGCCAGAGAAAATAATTTTCATGCTCACGGACGGAAGGCGACGATGCCGGCACTCGAGGGCATTTTTTATGAGATGCCTGGGAAAATGCGGCAACCAGAGTTAGAGCCCCGCCCGGTTAACTTTCCGAGTTGATGAATAATTTAAGGGCTGAACACATGTTTTAGTTCGCCATTCCGGACAACGCGACGGCAGCCAGCAAAGCAAATCGGTCGTTGAAAATGTCTGATATGAAATTGCCTATTTCCGGCTCCGTCTGACTGCGGAGGAAGTCGTCATGGGGATGGTGAGGATAAGGGAGGATGTGGAAGGTAACCAAAAGTTGCAGGCCAGCAACCAAAGAGCTTTTCCACTGTATCTTCATCTCTCTGTGTGTTTTTCTGGTAACCAAAAAAAAAGATAACAATCAACAGAAAGTTTCCTTTTGCTCCTGTGACTCGGTCTCGGTTTCAAATTTCATGAGGCAAAGCAAAATATTTCCCTCCAACTTGCAGGCAACTTATTTTACTTGGTTATTCCACTTTCAGGGCTTAAAGGTACAACACGCTGACTATGAAATCGAGCTCCTTGAAGGAAGCTCCCACATTAATTTCAAGGACCTTCAGACCGTTACCGGGGCAATCTTTGAAGCCGATACACAAAATATTTTAATTAATTTTGCACAATCATAAAGTCGAGCTTGAAGAGGAAATTAATTGAATTTACGGCCTTGAAATCGAGACAAAAAAAAAGAAAGGGAAAAGAGAGAGAGGATTCCCGAAAGGAAATTCGACCAGCGGCCTGTGGCATTAAATTGAAATATGAACATGAAAGCATTTTCATTTCCATTCATCAGCCGGGGCCCCGGCGACCTTAGACATTAGCACATTCACACACCATGTTTTATGTGTGTGGGGCCTACGCCCCCTCCTCCGCCCCCGGATACTCACTAGTATTATTTATCAAAACAAGTGGAAGAGGAGCAAGACTAGGAGACACACGCTCTCTTTGGGGGACCGGAGGCAGGACGTAAAAAACAGGACGTGCCGGGGTCACCAACTTATCTTCATCTGGCTGTGGGAAAAGTGGGGAAAAGCGGGAAAGCAGCCACTTCCCAACCCTCGTTTGTCTGCCATTGACGGCCCGTGCGTGGCCAACTCCTACTTTCGACACTCTCCCTATTTTTTGGGCACTGGAAAAAATATTAAATGAAAAGATGATACTAGAAGATAAGTAAGAAATTAGGAATATGAAAAAAATTCTACAAAATAAATATAAGGAATATAATAGAAAAGATTTCAAAAATAAAATTGCTTAGCTTTATCTACAGATATAAATAATAATTAATAACTATTGTGTGCTAATAATTCCCAGATAAGCTGGTCGGAAAGTGATCTTGGGAAAATCGTTAGAAATTTAATAGAAATTTCTTCAAATTTGTTTAATAAAATAAATCTCTGTTAATTTTCTTTACTTAAAAATAGTACTTAATTAGTTAGTAACATTTTTTCGCCAAGTGCACCATTTGGACTTGGGCCAGACAACGAAACGAGGCGGCGATAATTTAGCACACACGTAACGTAAAACGAAGTCGGGCAGAAGAAGGCGAAGAAGGTTCCTGGGGATACTTTAGGAGATAGCCTCGGTCCCTTTCTCATTTCCTTCTCGCGGAAGTCCCTTCTCGGCCCAGCGCCAGGACATTAGGGATAATCATTACGATGATAAGCACGAACGATTTGATTTCTCCCGTTTATGAGGCCGTTGTCATCGACAGTTTGGTTAGGATAGCCCAGAGAGAAAAGGAAAAAAATAACAAATAGAATGGAATGGAAACTAGGGGATGAGGATGAGGCTCCTCGTCGATCGGAAATGCTGGGCTTATGTTTTGGGGTCTTTGTGTCTTTGTTTGGCTTTGCTTTTGTTTCGATAAGTGACTGAAGTGGCTTTTGTAGCTTTATTTTTATGGCTACTTTCCCAAGCGTACCCCTTAGTGGTTTGTTATAGTTCACAGCTCATTTTGTTTATTATTATTAAACGTTGCCAAATTTGTAACACAGAGAGCGACCTGTTGTGTTTGTTTATAATCATGGGCTTTACCTTTAGGGTTTCTAACTAACAATCAATAAGAGTAAACAATTTTTGTAATAAAAACTTTACTAAAAAATAACGTCTAGAAAATCTCGAAGTCAAAACATAAAGTAACCCTTTTAGAAACTGTTTTAAAAAGTTCACAGCCCAAAGTGTTTATAATTTTAGTTTGGCCACATTTATTCAATGGCCTTTTGTGCAGTTTTCCATTAGAAACTTTTTCTTCAAGCGGAAGTCCGCTTTTTATTTTATTATTTTCAATTAGAAACTTGATAAATGCGTTTCGCCTTTCAGCCAGTGCTTTTGTGGCCAAAAAATCCTCATTATGGTTCGGCTTTCCCCGTTTTTAATCCCCTCCAGCTGCACTGCTACACTTTTCACTTCACTCCGTGCACACAAATGTGTTTTGGTTGAGCTTTTAAAACAGTTTCCGCTTCCTGTTAGATGTATATAGAAATTTCTCATTCTTTGCGCGCACTCATTGTGTTGGCACTTTATTCACAATTTCGGATTCTTTTTTTTCATTTTGCGTGAACTTTAGATTTGACCCAGTTTCCTGCCGCCTGCCTTAACCCCCAAAACGGAAAAGTTGTTATTGCATATATTTTGCTCAGACAACGCGGCGTATGCGTAATGCCTGTGAAAAGTTAAAGAAGCATTCGCCACGCTCGACGAACTTTTGCATTTGGCGTATTTGTGTAGGCGAAAACTAACAAGCAAATTTGCTTTTAATTTCCAAAAAGCAAGAGCCAGAGCCAGAGCCAAAGCCAAAGCTGAAAACCCTCAGCATTTCGAATTCATGAACACAAATATTTGAGGAGAAGGGAATTGGTTGGAGCTTGTACTTAGGAACACTTAATGACAAAGTAAGTCAAAATGTAGCGACAACATTTGCCCATACATCATGCGATAAAAGCGGGAATGGTAATGGAGGGAAAGATGAAGGAGAAGCAGGGGAATAAGGATAGCAAGGATAGCGAGCGAGCGAGCGGTTTAAGGACTTTGCTAACAAATGGCATCATCACTTTCACTTTACCCAGTTGCAGCAGCAGCCGCAGCAGGCAGACAGTGCGGTATGCCACTATAAGTCAGCGTCACTTTAATCGAGATATCAATCAATTAAGCTCTAAACTTATGACAATGGAAACATTTATGCTAGAGAAATTTGGAATTATTTGGGTATTAAACTTTAAGTAGATTTCAAAAAAAAATTAAAAGGGATAATTCTTTTGATAAGGATGTATTTATAATTTAATTTATTTATTTTATATTTAACTTATTGGAGGTATTAATATTTATAATATTTATTTATATTTTCAAAGTCATCTTATTGTAACTGAGTTAAAAACAAATTACAATATATTTTAATTAAGAATTTATTATCTACATGAAGAATTACAATTCAATTTAGTGTAATAAACTTCATCCTTGATTTTCTAAATTTATCCTTTTAGTAAAACAATTCTTATGCTTTTGGCTGAAACTGTAAACTCTTGGCTCACTTGGGTTTAACCCACATTGACAATGGGGCAAACATCAGGCAGACAACGGATGAGGGATAGAGAGCAGACTTGTTCCCTTTGCCAGGCCATCCTTAAAAAATCCACACGAAGAACAGAGAACTCTTTCATCAGCAGAAAAGGGAGTACACAGAAAAAAAAACACATAAAAAGAGGTTGTATTAGTGAACTAGTTTCTAAAGAAATTAAAAAAAACGAGCTGCAAAAATACGAACTATTTAAATAATTGTAATTGATAATTGCAGTTCAAAATAATATTTTATTAAATCAAATTAATCACATAAATTCATCAATTAAAATCAAAGAAGTTTTAGGGGTTCTTTTTCAAGACCGAACCAAAAAGGAAAACTCAATTATTATAATCTTTGACCAAAGATTTTGTTGTGTGTACCAGGAGCAGCAGCGGCAACAGCAGCAGTTTTCTTGCCTTGCTTCCATTGTGTCAACAACAAGCGAGGTCACCGAAAAGAGGGGGAACTCAGGGGGCGTTGGGCTGGGTTTGGGGGTGGCATTAACTGCAGCACATTAATGTTATTGTAGGCGCGGGCTTCACAGGCGACTGCCTGACTCGCTCGCTTGCTTTCCCTCTCGCTTTCGCTGGGGGAAAAAAAGGAGCTTTTGTTGTTTGGCGATTAAAAGTTGTTGTCGCTGTCTTCCTTTCGCTTTTGTCCCCATTCGTATGACATCGTGGCGGGGCTTCCCCCATTTCTGGTTACACTTTTGTTGTTATTCCATTTGCTGTTGTTGTGGCTGACCCGCTAACCCCACAACACACACAAAAGCACACACACACAGTAAGTCTGCTCCTGCACGGAGAATTAAAGGAAATTCAACAATAGTAGATATTCATGTACTTTAGCGTTAAGATTTGTATGGAATTTATTTTGTTAAGATGAATGGATTTTAAATCATTAAAAATATGTGATTATACTTATATCTGTAAAACTATTTCCAGGAAATTTTAAAATAAACAGAAGTATACTATATATACTAAACCATTAAAACTACAAAAACTCAACCGTAAATATAAAAATTATTATACCAACAATATGACCCATTTTGCTATGAAAATACACTATTTTCGTGACCACTTCCGCTCTTATTTTTCCTGTGTAACCCAAAAGTAACCCACGCCCACGGCCATAAACTGTGCTCGGTAAAATTCACCCACTTGGCACAGTTTCCTCGTACAATTACGGGCCAATCAATTGCCCAAGCTGTCAATAGTTGTTGCCAATAAATTTATTGAGAGCACGGCAAATCGAACTTGGCAAAAGCTGCAACGCCAATATTGCCGGGGGTTATGCAGTCAGCGCCAAAAAAAAAAAAATATATATATATATATATATATCAAGAGAGAATAAATAAAAGTAAAAACTTATCGCACATTTTTGTATTTATTTTTTTCGGTCTTTATTGCCAGGGAGGAGCCAATGAACTTGCTGACAACTTGAGCCGGCCACAAGTAGCAGGTCGTGGAGGAGAAGCCCCTTGGGCGGTCAAGGAATCATGGGTGACCTCCAGGCCACCATCGAGTTCTCCGTGGAGCTGCACAAGTTCTTCAATGTGGATTTGTTTCAGCGCGGGTGAGTGTTTGTCGCCACGTTTTAAGAGCCCTCCTCAATCACTGGGCCCGCATTCATTCCACAACAGCACGTAAGGCAACAAAATAAATACGAATAAACTTTTGATTACAACGCCATCGAAATTGATCGATAAGCTGGCAAATGCTCTTGGCAAACTTAACTTAAAGTCCTGACAAATTCAGGTCACAAGACAGTGTATTGCTTTTATTTCATTAATTTGCGGTGTGACCGAGGGCGAGTATGAGTAGGAAGTGTGACCATGCTCTGGAATTAACGATATTTATTTAAGAACTTTGATTAGCAGAGTATGATAATGAATCTTTAAGGTGCCATAATTAAGGTTCAACTTATAAGCCAGATATTGAAATATGGAGTGTCCGAAACCCAACAAATTGTTATTAATTTTATTAAAATTGTTTATTTCTTATTCCGTACACCAATTTTTTTAAAGTATTCCAGCTATAGTTTTCATTTTTAGTGGGTTATAAAACCCAAACGCTCTTGAGTGCTTACCAAATATTTTTAAGTTTTTGTATTTAAATAATGACTTCCAATAAACTTTAGAGTTAACTCGGCAGCACTTATTTTACCATTAGCATGAATCTTTTGAGCTTTAAATATTGAAATCTTTAAGAACACAAACTAGCAATTAGTACTTTTATGTTTGCGGATTAATGATGATGAATTGCACTTGGTAATTATATGGAAACATTGAGGAAATTCAGGTCAAATGGGACATTACCCACGGCTCTGGCTCGTGCTACAGAAAAATATCAAATGAATTTGTTAATTTTTCTGCAATTTGTTGTGCACACTCGCCGAGATCCCTGAGTGTTGAGCAAACAAAACGGAATGCAGCAAACAGAGAGAGGGGCAAGTGGGGGTGTACTGACCGTAGCACTCACTAATTGTCAGCCGAGTGTTTATGGGATTTCAATTTGTTGCTGTTTCTGTTGCTCTTCAAGATTACCGGGCAGCACCAGCAGCAGCAGCAGCAGCTCGTGTTTTAAAAATACATAAAAAAGGAAAGGGAAAAAGCTACAAAAATGTGCGCAAATAAACGACTGGGGAAAAAAATAAAAGAAAAATCAAGCAATGGGTTTGCTGGGCTGATTTTCATGTGTGTTTTTCCTTGATTTTCCTTTGTTTGCCTGTCACTGCAAATGACGCTGCTGCCGATGACCGAAGTGTCGCTGGTTGACACAACTCTTGGGAATTGAGGCTTAACTTGCTCTGATCTTTAAATGTTTGGACAGTTGTGAATTATGGAAGAAATTAAATATGGCAAAAAGTCAATGGTGGAATTTTTTCAGGCCTCCTTAAAAGGCAGGTGTAAATAATATTTCTGAATGGTGCCTCTTGATTTCATAGCAACAATGATATTAATATTCTTGTTACTGAAAGACCATAATATAATAAATAAAATAAAGGAATATTTTTAAAAATATTTTAAATCAGAATTTTAAGTGTACATAAATATATTCGTACTTATTTAAAAGACTGACGTTGCTCATTGCTGTTCCCTATTATGCCCAAGAATTATTGAATGGTAAAATTGATTATCAACCTCTTTCTCTTCTTATTCCTTCATATTTATCCCCACCGTGTTGCAGGCTCTACCAGGTGCGTTGTGGCCTGCGTGTTTCGCCCCGTCTGCCCGTCCAGGTGGAGACGAGCATTCCGGATGCCAGCGGTCCCGGCAAACAGAACGGACACGCGAACGGCCTGGGTTCCGGATCCGGCTCCGGATCGGCCAACGCCACCGGCAATGCCACCGACCATGGCAGCAGCGACAGCGAGCGGGGCGAATTGTCGCCGGGGGAGGGCAGTGGGAACCTGGGAAGTGCCTCGCTGGCGGGCAGCTGCTCCTCAGCCTCGGTTATCAACGGCAGCGGCGCCTCGCGCATCTTTCAGATACTCTATCGGAATGAGGAGGTGCCCTTGCGCGACATCATTCACTTTCGGAGTCATCTTCTAGGTGAGTAAATATAAAGTAAATTTCTTTCTGTGTAACCTCATTATCATGACCAATAAATTCGCCAATAAATTCGCCAATAAATTCGCACTCTGGGGTTCCGAGTTCCATCTTCCAACTGCCAAGAATGCAAAAACGCATCGCTGGCATTTGTTTATATTTTATTTTATTTTAAGCAATGCGTGAGCACCAAGAAATTTCTAGCTGGAACTGAAATATACTAGTTTTAAATTTGATTTCAAGATTATAAGTACACTTTAATTTTAAAATTTTTTAAATAATATTTTTATCTAAAATCCCAAATAAAATAATAAACAATTTTGTAAAAGTTTGCCAAGTAGGCTGGGCTAGAAATTTGCACTTTTGCGAGTGCCAAGAATGCGGAGTATTCCCCGCTGCCGCATTGGTGGAATTTCGATGGCAAAAGCCAACCAAAAACCAAAGAAAAAAAATCGTAAAAAAATAAAATGTCGCCCAGAGCGCGGCTAACCAGACACCAAATCACTCGTCCAGTCAGCGGGCAGCAAAACTTTGCGACCCGAAATGAGTTTATTGTTCGATTGGAAATATAAATCAAATTGTCAGAGACCGGACAAAGTTTGCCGCTGGCCCAGGAGCTCTGGGAAGGCTCCGAGCAGGGATCAGTGGGCGTAACCAGTGGGAGTGGAAATGGAGCCAGATGATGACCACACGGGACAGATGCCGAAACTTTCGGTGGGGGAAATATTTCCACCTAATTGCATTTATTGCTGGCTGCAGCTAAAAGGATTTCTGCAGCTCCTCCGCCTGAAAATGCAATTACGGCAAGTTGGGGCAACTCCTTTTAGGAGCCACTGCATCTGCCTTATTTTCTGCCAAAGAAAATGGAAAAACTTGGCCACACACTGACCCAGTTTTTTTTTCTTTTTGTTAACACAAAAACCAGACGCACAGCACAAGGTAGAAGAAGGCCAAGTGTAAAGTGGAATAAAAAGTAAACAATTCAGTAATAGTTTATGCCAGCAGATCGAATGAAAAAAGAGCTACAGAGTGTTGAAAGTTGGCTAAAGTTTATGATAAAGGTTACGTAATTATTCTTAGCCAAAAGCAGAAGCTTAAGTTATATTAAAGAAACCAATTTAAAGTAATTTGTAAGCTTTTAAAATTAATTTTAATATTTTATTCTTCAGTACAGCTTAATATAAGAAATATATTTTTTCCAACTCGCAAATGTCTATATAATAATCATACATAAAAAAATATATTTAACACGCGGCACAGAGCACCCCCATAAAACACTATAAAATGCTCATGAAAAACAAATTGAAAGTAAATTTTCGCAGTAACAAGAGGTGGAATAAAAGCGGAAAACACCAGGAAAATATAAATACATATATAAACACACGCACGACGCGTGGAAATTGTGGATAAAAATATAAAGAGATATTTTTATTCGAATATTTATGGGGGCTATTGTGTAAGGGAATAAAAAGCGCAAGGTGCCGGCATTTTGCTCTCGAAAAAAAAAGTGCGAGAATGATGAGCACTTGACAGAAAGCGCCTATTTCCCCCACGTTTTGCTCACATTTTCCCTTGGCTTTTCCTAGCTCAACTTGAGCCCTTATTGTTTCTTTGCTTCGCCTTTCTCCGGCCAACAAACAATGGAAACATCATCCACTTGGCTGCTGGGTAAAGTGATTAATTCATTTGGACAAGTTTCCCAAGCATGTGTGGTGGAATCTGTGGAGGGGAATCC
>VNJS01001688.1:0-16084 GCA_008042575.1 Drosophila watanabei | reverse complement strand
AGAATTTATCGGATGTTATGGATTTTTTGGAGCAGCGACTGAGTTCGACTAGCTCTGTTCAGGAAGAAAAACCTGTAAACAAAAATACACATATATTCAAAAATTTTTATTATTCCGAAAATTTTAATTTCTCAAATAAAAATAATTATTCAGATGAAATGTGCCCAGTCTGTAATATGATGGTACATAAAGTGACTCAATTTTATAAATTTAAAGGATGGACTCTACCTAATGAGTGCAACTATGCACAAAATGCCTAAAATATTTGAATGGCAAGAAATGTGAACGCGAATATTTTTGTTCACATTGTAGTAAAGGACATAATACAATGTTACATTTTCCAATAAGAGAATATGTTAACATGTTTGTGACGTCCAAATAAACATTGCTTCCAACAGCAATAATAAAAGAAGAAACAGCCAATTGTGAATTTAAAAATTTTAGAGCGCTGATTGATAAAGGTTCTCAAAGCTCTACCATTTCTAAAAAGGCAGCACAAATTTTGAAACTGCCAAAAATTAAATCTAAAATGGAAATAAGTGGGATAGCATTTCCAGATACATGTGTATCAAAATACAAGTTAAAAGTTAAAATAGAGGCTATTAACTCGAAGAAGTCTTTTTCAAGCGAAGCCATACTAATGCCTAAATTATTGAATGCTCTGCCTATTTCGGATATTGATTTTGATAAATTAAAGTGGTAAAATTATGCATTAGCGGACCCAAACTTTGACAAGTCGGGCCGAATAGATATAATTCTTCGAACAGATGTATATGCCCATATTATTAAAAATGGCATCACAAAAATGTATGGTCTACTAGGTCAAAATACAAGTTTTGGGTGGATTGTTTCTGGATCCATTAGGTCTAAGGTTAAAAATTCAATAATTGCCACTTCTATAGTTTTCCAAAATGAAAATTTCAAGAAAGTTAGGCACAAAATTACAAAAAGTCATAAAGGTAAATGTTGCGATTGCAAAATGTTGCGTAAAGACAAAGGCTAAGTCTACTTTTTTGTCTCCCGGCAGGAGCTCACTGTGGAGGTATCAGAGAAAAGGAAGATATTAGAGTTTTGCATGTTTTCAGATATATTTTTTTTCTGCTAGTAATATTATAAGACAAGAAAATTGTTTAATTAAAATTTTTGAGTATTTCGGGTAAAATATTTAAATAGATTGGCCGTAAAATATAGATTCGATTTAGGTCGATGAAATTGAAAATAATAAGTTTGATTATCAGCTTACATACATATATACCGAAAATAACCATTTAAGGCCATTTAGGACAAATCCATAAATCATAGTTTAGAAATAGCTAGACTGTCAGAAAAGTTAAGGTGGTTACACGAAAGCCATCTTGAATTGAAAGATTTAAATGTCCATCATATATCTGGGCATACCTCCTTAATTATATGCATTATTGTTATTTAAATCTTGATTATATATGCTCTACGTAAGTGTAGTATAAGCAGACGATTATTAGCCATAACCTTTGAAGTCCATTTACAAAATGTTTAACAGTAAAATTAAATGAAGAAATATTGTACTTTGTATTGTGTTCCTTTTACAAAATTTTTAGCCCCAATTACTTGTGGCCTTGGCAGAATGTTCACACATGAACACAAATTTATTGTCAATAAATAAATATATATATAAGCCAACATAGCCGCCTGAAAATGTAAGGTGAACTCCGCGGGAAAAGTGCCGCGTTTGCAGTTCCCACAGGGAAATACATGGCCACTGCGTTGGTCTTTTTATATATAAGAAATTCAAGGTTAACTTTAAGTAGGATGTAAAATAAATAAAATCAGTTTGAAATTATAACTCAGTAAATGAAGACGTGTTTTTATTTAGCACTGTTTTACATGGTATTGGAGATACTATAAACAAATCGATCAAGTTATTTGGTCCGATATTTGTGACTCTCTTTGTCAACATTATAAAGATTTTCGATCCGAATTTAAGAGTATGGAACTAATTACAGCGCGCAAACAGAAACATGGGGAAAGTTTTTCGTCCTTCTATAAGTCTGTAGTACCTTTAATAGATAACGCTTCCATTAGGCTTAAAGAAGAAGAGCTGGTAGATATTTTGAAAAGTAATCTGCTTTCTAAAAACTAGGGACAAATTTTTATACCATACATTCAGTAGAACAGTTGCGTCGCTTGGTTCAGATGAGAGAAAACTTATCTTTTGAGATAAACGCTCGTCGTCAAATACATGCTATTGAAGGGAATAATTCGAAAGAAGTAGAAGATTCCCAATTTGAAGCTGAAGTAGAAGTAGTTCAAAAGCAAATTTCAAGTGTTGGAATTGCGAAGAAGTGGGTCATATCTGGGAAAATTGCAAGTCTTTTCTTACGGCTGTGGAAAGGTTAGCGGTAATAAGCCACTGTTGGAGCAGTAGATTAAGTTTTATTGTTAGCTTTAAGGAAAGATGAAAAAAACAAATTGTACAAAAGCTTTTCAGTTAAATCACAAACAACTCGGCTATGCTCAAGCTTGAGTGCAACTGTTCATAGCTTGCAAAGTTGTATGCTGCTCGGGGAGAACATTTGCCGATCAATGCTTGAAGATGATGGCTGCAATTAAATTTTGGAACTGACTTCTATTCGTTTTGCTTCATCTTCATCTTCTTTGGAAATTCCCCAGCCGCTAGTCGCCACCCTTTTTACTTAAATTTAAATTTTCCGGAAAAACTCTCCCTGATTTTCAGCCACAGTGCCCAACCTGACTCCAAAGGAAATCGAAAAACCGCCGGGCGGGGGCATCCCACAACCCCCTAGCAATGTAATCCAACCTGATCAAGAACTGTTTAAGAAAGTCTCGACACCAGAATTCTTCACCGCTGAAAAATCTGCGAGTGTTTCCTATGAATTAATTCTATCCCCGATTTCTGAAAAGTCAGAACCTAATTTAGCAAGTATTCCATTAAGACATCGATCTTACCAAGATAAATTAGACGCTTATACTAGGGTTAGACGTCATATATTCAAAGAAAATGTGAGTAGACGCATTGTAAGATTAAAAACATATTATGCAAATTTTAAATAATAGAAATAAGAAACTTCAGATCTACTATTTTTAATTAAACCGATCTGAGAAATTACGCAGAAGTGTCATTTTTGAGTTACACCGAACACCAGTGCAAATATAAACTGCATAGGAGCTGAATAGGCTCGTATTGACTTTTCTTAGTTTTCTCAATTTAAACAAATAAAATCCAGTGCCAGAAATGCTGGTGGTTTTTTGAAAATCGACATGAAGTAGAAAACTTTCAAGCGACCCATTAAACTATTTATCATTCCAAGTATCAAGCTGAAATTGATGTTAGCCCACGATTTGAAAACTTTTGAATTAGCCCCAAATATTATCTTTTCCTTAGAGATAGATAGTAGAACCGTCGAATGCTTGTCCATTGAGTCATATCGAGATACAAAAACTTGCCGTAATAAAAGGACCTTTATCCTAAAGTATCTGAGAAATTAGTTGTTACATCTTTTATTAAACACCATATCGGTGTAAAAGTTTATCTAGTTAGTCCAGCAGTAGAGAAACTGATCGCATGTTGAAATTGGATGTGATTAAGCCCTCTAGTAGCGCATTAAGTTCTCCTTTGAGACTTGTAGTTCAACCAAACTAAGTAAGACTTTGTCTGGGCGCTCGAAAATTGAACGTTGCAACATAGAAGGATGCTTATCCTTTGCCGAGCATTGATGGTATTTTTTCTCGGTTGCCGAAAGCAAATTATTATTAAAAAATTATTTGCCCTCAAGGATGCATATTGGGAAATAAATTTGAGTCCTGAGTCTAAAGCAATAACGCAAACTAACTAGCTTTTAAAGTCCCTGGTCGCTTATTATAGCACTTTAAAGTTATGTCATTTTGGATAATGTAGTACCCCATCCACAATGTTTAGATTGATGGATCAGACCAATTCAACCGATCTTCGCCATTGTGTATTTGGTTTCCTGGATGATCTTTCATCATATTTCTTCTAAAATTAAAGTTTCGGTCAGACTATTAGAACAATTTCGCAAAGCTAATCTTACTCTTAACCTTACTCAATTTTGTGTCACAAGCATAAACTACTTAGGTTATGTGATAGGTAGTGGAGGCGTTTGCACTGACCGTGCAAAAGTATACTGTATTGTCAATTGGTAGATAAGTATGGTCAAGGCTGGATTTTTAGGATTTTGTGGTTGGTACCGTCGTTTCATTCCAAACTTCTCGAATCTAATTTGCCCAATCATGGTATTGTTGACGAAAAAATCAAGTATGAATGGACCTTCAAAGCCCAAATATGGACAAGCTAAAACAAGTTTTGAGTTCAGCAATTATAGCGTTACTAAAGGTGAATGTATAGCAGTTGTGTTAGTCATTGAGAATTTTCCTTGTTACCTGGAGCTTCAAGAGTTTGAAGTTGTAACAGACTTACATTGCCCAACGCCTCAACAAAACGTCTTGCCCGATGGATAATCCGTTTGAAGCAATTTAAATTATCCTCTTTGCATAGGAAATGAAAGGACCACGTCGATCCGCATGCTTTATCCAGACTTTATGAAACAGATATTGAAAAGCTAGAGATTAACCCAATAATCGACCTTCAAGCAAAACGTGTTTTTAGAAGATTCTTACGTTGAACAAATACATTGAAAACAAATCTCAATTATCAAATATTAAGATAGTAGATAAGTATTAGTCCCATTCCACTGGTACACATTTAAATGTATAAATGTCAGTTGATTCCATTGCTACATTTACATTATTCGGCGACATATGAATTGGCTTTGTTTATTTGAAGTCTGACGTGTAAAATAAAAATAAATTTAATATTAACAAAATAAGTAAGATTGCTAAAAATAGCCATAATCTATTTTCGCACAGAGTACGCTCAGGAAAATGAGGAACAAGATAAACTTTCTTGGAAACTGTGGGTACCCGAAAGTCTTAGGCAAGCTCATGATAGACTGACGTCTGGTCATGCGGGAATGCAGAAAACTATTGAAAAATTTAGGTGTCATTTGTTTCGGCCAGAATTATCCAAGGATGTGAAAGACTATATCCGTCTTTGTGATATTTGCATAGCAAACAAAGCCCAGAATCAAACGCTTAGACCACCTATGGGAGCAAACGTACCCTCCTGTCAACATCTCCACCGGCTTAACATCGACCTGCTAGGACCATATCCTCACAGTAAAGATGGTCATGTAGGCTTGTTAATCGTTTTAGACCACTTAGGTAAAGACCATTGGTTACAGCCGTTAAAGAAATTTACATTGCTACTTGTAAAAGGCTTTCTGTTGAAGCAAATCCTAAAAACCTAGCGACAATGGCACGCTATTCAAGGCATCCGATTTTAGTGCATTCTTGACTGAATAAGGCATTAACCACGTCTATATTGCTCTTTATTATACACAAAGTATTATTTATAAAAGCGGAAGAGAATATGGGTACGATGAGGAAGTATCTAAACTAAAAGATGAATACGTTGATTGAAAAAAATTGTGCAATTAAGTTTGCGATGTCAGGCTCGGTCGAAGTCGGCGTGAAAACCAGGGAGGCTAATGCGAGACGTCCTGTGAAGAAAACGGTGGACCATACACGTCAAAACCAGAGTATATAAACGTCAACCAATTAACCAAGTCAGAAAATTAGCTTTACGGAAGTAGTGAAGTTGCTCTCCTAAAGAACAAGGCAGTAATGGAGTCGATACTTCTAGAATTATCTCCAGAATGGGGTGACAAACGTCTTCGGGGCTGAAGAGAGGGTCAATTCTAGAAACTGACAAACTCCGACGCAAAAATAAGATCTAGGACTTTGTCACCGCAGTTCCACCGCAGGGAACAAGAACATCCGAGTCTAGTGAGGACATCCAAGATATGGATGGCAGGTTGAAAAAAAAAAAAAATAATCGTGAAATTGACGTAATTGACATCTGTAGACAAAAACATACGAGTTGAGCCACTTTCCAGTAAGGGAAAGGGGAAAAATTAACATTGGCATTGGGACAGTAAATTCAGTATTATAAACATTCAATGCGTTGTTCAAATGGACTTAAACGTCATATTCGGAAGCATCCGGATTGGGGCAACTTCAGCTAGGAGTGCCGGTCTTCTTTGGGCAACTTCAGAAATAGAAGATGGTTGGGGTGCAGGGTTGGTGAATGGCGGCGCAGAAATTGCGGACCACCGCTGGGGGAACCACAGCCGGGGAACCACCGCCAAAGGAGCCACAGGATGAGCATGGGAGCCATTGGAGGCAGCAGCTTGTGACGTGGATGCCTGGTAGATGTCTATAAGCTGCAGAGCTGAGGACAAGTCGAAATCAGTCGGATCAGAACTGGGGGCTGATGCTGCACTTTCAACAGAGACGTCGTCCATAGCCACGACGCTAACGACAGATTTGCTACGGAGCCACTCAGCACTTAGTGATTTAAAGTGATACACCGCTTTCTGGAAACGGATTGACAATTCTTTAAATCTTGTATCCTTGAAAACTCCAGTTGATTTTGCCTCATGAAAAGTCTCATATTGGACTCGATATGAAGGCAACCCGGGCACGTTCAGTCCAATCCGACATGTTCTCGTTTACGATCGGGTCAATTTGCCCAAGATTGGCACATCCAGGGTGAGCAATATTGTCGCTGTGTTATTTTGCCGGCGTTCGAACACTTATGTGCACGACTGGTAGCCATTATATATTGTTATATATATACAGCAGTAAAAATTTCGCGGCGGTTTCTCCTAGGAGCGAGGAGCGCAAAAGTAAGAGCTTTTATCTGAGCCCCGAATAATAATTAGTTTGTGTGATTGTTCCGCTAATGCAGATAGCTTGCGCCAACCAAAGCTAAGGCGATGAAGAGATACGCGGCAAACGCACGGCACAAAAAAAGAAATCAAAGCGAGTTAATACAAAATGATAAACCGTTTTACGAGATTAAACTCACTGTCTTTATTTAAAATGATTCAGATGTTTTCGGTTGATGAAGATCACATAAACACCGATCACTTGCCAAAAATTTAGGTTTATAAAAAAAAGAATTTCGCTATTAAAAAACTAGATGCAAGGGGAGAGCGATGTCAAGCATGCCTAGCTCAAAAGTTTGATTGAACAATTAATCGTTGTAGTCGCATTCCCCGGAACTGACAGATTGTCTCAGTTTGTTGATGACAAAAGGGACCTCGACTAAAATCTCCCGTATCTTTCGCTTGGGAACGACTATGAGACAAACAATAAGTTTACAAATCCTTATCTTTATTACGTTAATTTATATTAGTAAGACAGAAATGGGATGGATTAGTTAGATAAGGATGGGAAATGATTTAGCTGTAGGTGGGATTGGTAGCTTAGCCGGGCAATTTGTCTGCCTAGTGGTTTTGTGTGCTTTGATATTTAATTTTTGTGCAACTAATTTCTCCTTTTACGGTATTTATATCCAGGTCTCTCTGGATGTTCGCGATTTACCAGGGTCTCCAGATATTATTTCCCCAGAGTTCCGAGCCATAGGTTGAGATAAAACTTTTTATTTGAGATTAAGGATTAGCCAGTGAAAGCCTTTAGGTTAAAATGATTTTTCTTTGCTTTGATATACTTTTTCCAAGTAAGCCGAGTCTTAGTGTATGCCAAGGTACGTGGCTTCGCATGTGGACACTGTTTGTTGTTTAGCGTTAGTGGTTGGCATTTGACAAGTTCAGGATAAATGTGATGTGTTTACATTTTTGCTCGTTGACTTTAATCCGCCAGTCTGCTAGCCAATAGATGGTCTTTTAAATTTTTTCAGCAAAGGTTAAGATGAATTTTTTGCGCGGATGACTGCCGTATGTAGGGTACTCCAAGCATCGATTTTGCGGATTGTTGAAATGAACGTTATACATCTCACGGTAAAGACCCTGTTTCTAAGTTAAGACTCGAGAACCTTATGGGTGTTACCCGGCAAGAGAATTTTGTTTTATAAACCAGGTCGTGAATCCACCGCGGTCAAAAGCTTATGATACTTACATATTCGTAGTTCCATGATTTTCCCTAAATCTAAACAGTGGCAGGGAAATCGTTCTGTTAATTTTCAGATGTGTTAATAGGTGCACAAGGAGAAGCTTTTTAAATAGCTTTGACAGGCACGGAACGAGGCTGGTGGACCGATACAAAAAAGGCTGGGATTTATCTTTGCTTGATTCGGGTTCTGTGTAACAACAGGCTTTTTCAATTGGTTTGTTATTTTCATTCTTAGATTTCGACGGGGATGGAAGTGTTTTTCAAGAGCTCCGAGTTGAGTTCTTTCTTCAATATATATAAACCGAACGCGATATATAACTGTGTTAACTGTGCGATTTTACTTCTTTAAGTGTAACGCGCGTTAAATTGAATTAAATGACCGACGAACAAAATAAAGAGCGTATTTCTCAATACGCGATACCGAAGTGGAAAAAAGTCTACAAACCGGTCTTACTGACCGTCGAGAACATGGGAGCGCGGTCTCTACCAGCAGCCCTACTAATTCCAACTCCTACATCTTGAAGCTGTTAATGCCATACCCCACAACCACCGGCTTCAATGGAAGACGCACCAACAACAAGCAGTGCTAAAATTTCTGCTACCTCAGCAAAAGAAATGGCAACAACTAAACCAACGACCAGTATTGCGCAATCGGCGTCAACGGCTCCATCGCCAACTGCAAGGGCAACAAAAACCGTAAGCTTCTATTAGCAACAAGCGGTTCCGGCCATAGAGACCGGTATGGATCCCTACATCCAGATTAAGCGTAAGCTTAACAAACCAAAGATTAACAGTATCATCCAATTCAACGAACAAGCAAGGAGTTGAGAGCCAGGCTGAGCCGGAGCAGGTGACCAAGAAGAAACCAAAGCCCCCACCTATTTATATTAGGGAAAAAAGTTCAAACGCACTGGTCAACAAAATTGTCGTGCTGATCGGGGATGAAAATTTTCATGTTGTTCGCTTATAAAAGGGAACATCCACGAAACCAAAGTTTAAACCAAATATGAAGAACACTTCCTGGAGGAAACAAAAAACAACTTTTACACCTACCATTTAAATAGCAGCAAAGGACTACAAGTGGTACTAAAAGAAATCAAACCTGACGTAGCCTCTTCTGAGATATTAGAAGCCCTTAAAGACAAGGGATTCTTTGCTAAGAATGTCAGCAACATTATCAACAAGAACAAAAAGCCGCACCCACTCAGACAGCAAAACTTTAAAGAAAAATTAAGTGCACCCGATCTACAAGCTGCAGTTCTTATTACATCGGAGGATCACTGTGGAAGAACAGCACAAACGCATCGGTCCAGTACAATGCACCGACTCACATCAGGTGGGCAGAGGCAAGGATAGGTGTCTTAAAATAATTTCACTGTTTACATCAAGGGACAGTTCAACATGTAATAAAGAATATAATATAATATGTGAAGGAACATCACTCCGTGGCAGGTCCGACGATCCTTCAGGGAGGGCAGGCACAGAAGACGCAGCCTGTCGTTATAGGAAGGGAGGTGACGATATGATTCCCAGTTAAGTCCCCGTAGAGCAAAACAAAAGGAATTGTTTCTGAACTGATTCGATAAGGTCTTGAAATTTCGCATATTGAGGTGACCATACGCACGAACAATATTCCAGAATTGGGCGAACAAGAGAGACATAAAGGAGTTAAGTGGTATTGGGATCATCAAACTCCTTCGACCAGCGCTTAACGAAGGCAAAAACCCCTTTGGCTTTACCAACAATTATGCCAATATGGTCGGTGAAGCTTAAGTTATGCTTAAACAGAACTCCAAGGTCAGTAACTGAGTAAATGCGTTCAAGAACACTTGTCCCAATAAAATAATTTGCAACGAAACAATTTTTTCGAAAAAAGACATAAATCTACATTTGGAGTTGTTGATGAATAACAAATTGTTGTTGTACCAGGACAACATATTGTTTAAGTCAGTTTGCAAATGCGTATGAGAGTTTGAATTTGTCAATGGCAAACATAGTTTAACGTCATCCGCGTACATCATCACATGGGAATAAAGAATCACATCAGGCAAGTCGTTAATAAAAATGCCAAACAGAAGTGGACCAAGGTGACTCCCTTGCGGGACACCCGAAGTTACCTGTACACGATTTGAAAATGAACCCTTAAAAGCTACTTTTTGAGTTCGGTTCGATAAATAAGTGGCGATCCATTTAACCAACAGAATAGGAAAGCCCAAAAGTGTAAGTTTTTTTATAAGTAAGAGGTGATTCACAGAATCAAAGGCTTTGCTGAAGTCTGTAAAAATAACATCAGTTTGTGTGTTGAATTTAAACGCGTTTCTAATGACAGAACAAAACTCTAGAAGGTTTGTGGAAGTAGAACGTTGTCTCATAAAGTCATGCTGCGAGGTAGACATTAATGAGCTACATTGGTGTTGAAGCTGAGCATTAACTAAAAGTTCAAATAATTTTGGAATCGCACTAAGCTTTGCAATCCCTTTGTAGTTTTCGATGTTGGATTTACTACCCTTTTTGTGAAGGGGAATTATGAAAGATTCCTTCCAACATTCAAGGAAAAATGAAAACTGAAGAGACAACTGATACAGCTTGGACAGTGGACTACTTAGCGCATTAGCACAATTTCTCAAAACACAGCTGGGTACCAAATCTGGACCGGAAGAGAAGGAAGGTTTGAGTGTTTTGAGGTTCTGAAGAACATCATCATCAATAATCGTGGGCATGAAGATGCAATTGGAGTGCGGAAGAGGATATGGATACGATGAGGTAGTATCGAAGCTAATAGATGAGTACGGTGATTGGAAAAATTTAGCGAATAAGTTCGCGATATCAGGCTCGTTAGAAGCGGACTCAGTATTGAGATGAAGACAGGATGGAAAGATTTGAGATTTTCGTTTAGAATTGACAAACGCGTAAAATTGCTTAGGGTTCGCCTGGAACTCGTTTCTGCACCGATTCAGGTAATTATTGTAGCACTCGGAATTATGTCTTAAAAAATTATAACGTGCTGTTAAGTATCTAGCACGGTCAACTTGCAACCCTGTTCTACTAAACTTTTTAAAAAGTCGAGACTTCACATTTTTCAATTTGGAAAGTCGACGAGAAAACCAGGGAGGCTTATGCAAGACGTCAGGATGTGAAAACGATGGAACAAACATGTTAAAACCAAAGTATATAATGTCATAGAAACGGTCGACTAAGTTTACAAGATCGTCAGTAGGAGAGTCCAAAAAAGATCAATCGACCGAAAATAAATAAGTGTTCATGTCAGAGAAATTAGCTTTACGAAAACAGCGAAAAGTTGCTGGCTCAGCTAAAGGACAAGACAGTAATGGAGTCGATACTTCAGAATTATCTCAAGAGTGGGGTGATAAGCGTCTAAATCAACAACTACGCCAGACGTATTTTTCGGCAAGGCAGCCAGACCATCCTTCGGTCCGCTCGGTACCACCAACGGCATCTCCTACGCTGACGCTCTACAAACTGACATGGAAAATCTACTTCAGACACACTTAGAAAACGCTCAGAAAGTCCCACTCCAAGATATGATGGAGCTCATGTCATTTATGAAAACGACCATGCAAACGCTGGTTCAGAACCAGAATATGGTGATTCAGCTGCATGTATCGCAAAAGTCCAAAAATTCGATGCCCAATCTACGCATATCCATGTGGAATGCCAAGGGCATTTCACTGCATATACTTGAAATAACACAATTCCTGAATGTAAAACAAATCGACGCAATGCTGCTAGTTGAAACGGACGTCACAAGCAGATGTAACTTCCATATACGGGGGAATAGCACACAGATCCTCCAAGCCAACGAAGTAACGTATCTCGGCGTCCACCTCAACAACCGTCTAACATGGCGAAGACATATAGAATGCAAGAAACTACACCTAAAACTAAAAGCCAGTAGCCTCCACTGGATAATAAACGCCCGATCGCCCTTGTGTCTGGACTACAAGGTCCTGCTCTACAACTCCACTCTCAAGCCAATCTGGACGTATGGCTCCCAGCTTTGGGGGAACGCGAGCAAAACCAACAAAGATATCATACAGCGCGCTCAATCAAAAATCCTGCGAACTATCACTGGGGCACCATGGTATATTCGAAACCAAAACATCCACAGGGATCTTGGGATTCTCGCAGTAAGAGATCAAATAAAAACGCAAAAAGCGTCGTACAAGGAAAAACTCTCAGCCCACTAAAGCGATCAATTCTTCTAGGGTGTGTGACCGAGGGCTTTAACGTGGAATGTTTGTCGGCAGAGGTCATTACGTCCATAAGATGTTTTAGTGACTCTTAAAAGTTTGATTCACAGGAAATTTCAGGATCAAGTTCCGATGTGTGCACTTACATATTTTGAGCACTTCAACCAGTTGGTTTTATTTGATGTCAGGTGTAAGATTGGGGCGTTCCAAAAGCTGCGCCTGTTTAGATAGACAGAGGAAAAGGCGAGTGACCGGATGTAAGCTAGCTCGATAATATCCGGTTGTTTATTTGGATCTGCGGGCCAATATGTAGACCTTCCCGGTGAAACAAAGTCTAGCTTATTTCCAGGAATTAAAATGGCTTTGTATAATTGGCGTCCTTAAATAATAAATTGGCGCGTTAATCACCAGCAGATATATAGCTTCCTAGTAAGTTATTAAACTTCAGAAACTCGTTTTCTGCAACACTAAACCGTGAAGGGCAATAATTGGCTGAAAGGGACAGGAAAGTGGCCTGTAGATAGTTAGTAGAGCTGTAAAACTATCGATGGTACTATCGATGCCGGACCAGCACCATCGATTGCTTTTAGACTATCGGGATAGTCCATCGCTACGACAATCTTCCACCAATTCTTATAGACTATTTGGACACTTCCGATTGTTTTCTTCAGAGAGATCGGTGGTGCTTTCATTTATTATTATATTTTTTATATCTCGGTGAAAAAAAAAAATTGATTCCAAAGGAAAAAGGACAAGCTGCTTGTTTTTTTTGTTTTACGTGTACAGATATAAATGGATTTTTAGTGTTTTCCTGCATAGAAACCAGATAAGTTTTTGGCAAGCTGGTCAGACCAGCGAAATACATGGCGGAAGCAGGTCACTCGGCGTCGGCCAGTGTTTGGAGGGGACCGGCTTTAAACTGTAGGGGGCACTCAATAATAAAAACACGTAGAATTTGTTCAGGGTTTTGCGCGACGTGCGCCTTGGGTTTTTATTTAAAGAAGAATAAGTTGGAACTAATTACAAGAAGACTGGGAGAGGAAGAGAGAACGAACGGGACATTGTGAGGCTGCAAGCGGAGTCACACTGTCTCTCGAAAACAAGCGCCTTTTGCCGTGAACATCCAGTATGAGATTTTCAGACGCGGACACTGGACAGAGTAAAAGAACTCATGGGACGGACAGAAAACTGACAAAACTAAATGCTAATACATAAAAGTTATTACTTGAAAATATAACGCAAAAAATAAACTGACCAAACACACTGAGAAACAAAGTGATACAAAGCCCACACATACTGAAGCAATGGACATACAATACAAATACACACACAAAAACAAATGATGCTAAAGAGGAAAAGAAAAAACAAATACTGATGAGCAACACGGATAGCTTACATATGTTTCCAAAAGTTAAGCCATTACAAATTGTTTAATGAATATGGAAAATGCTGGTACAGGGGTGCCAAAAACCCTTGTTCAAGGTGAAGTTTCAAATAAAAATAATAAAGATGAAAATAAAATCATATCAAATGCTCACCCCCAAACGAATTTTCCTAAAGAAAGGACGGAAAGGGAAATAGTTCTATACAACAAAAATAATGTCGGTGAAGCGGCAGTACTGGTATCTACGAAAGAGTGCGACGCTTTTCACAATAAAAGGGCCGAAAATGGACTTTTTCATTTTGAAAAAAATAGACACTTAGAGATAACAGGTTTTAAGAAAACTGTATTGCTGGCAAATACTGTTAGGTCGCGACAATAATTACGACAATAGCAATAAAACATAATTGGTAATTCGTCAGTCGCAGCAATATTATATGAAGCCATAATAAAGTAAAGTTACCAGGTCAAGCGCATATGTATATTTTGCTGACGACGATGAAGTGGAATGGGGCAATGGTAACATTTCCGCATATTCGATAAGCAACACAGCAACCTATATTACTATTTCACACTAAGTTCTGTAAGTTCTGTAGCTATAAATACCCTTGTATTTTTACCAATAAAGTCAGTAATCGTTTTCAACTCAATGGCATTTAACTCTACCAACCTCAACCGTAGTCCACCTAGTTCAAGTGCTAGTTGAGACGACTCAAAGGCAATTAGTTTATGTACTATTTGCCAGGCTTCTAAACGACCTCACACACACATACAAACATTTTGGTGACCCCGACAGGAAAGTTCCGTAACTCTTGGGAACTTTTCTGGACGCTCAAAGTTTTGAAAAAAAAACCTTTTGCTAGAACTCAGCTTCTAGTAAATCCCCCAAGTATATCGAACACTTGCCAATTCCTTCGACCACCAACGGCTGCGAATAGAAGCGTATCCAGCTATCAAGCGAATAAAACACTCCCATCGGTCAGGAACTAAACCAGTTTCAATATGACTTACAAGGAGTAGCAAGCAGTCACAGAGGCGTTAGACTTGTAGGAACAGATCAGTCAAAAGATCTCGAAACTTATCCGCAACTTCAAGAAAGTTACTCTCAATAAAAAATGGCCACAATCGATGAAGCGGGGAATCGATTATCGGATAATGATCGTAATATTCTTGAAAAATATAGGACCTCAGAATATTTGAACTTCTATAAAGCCTGTCATGAGTCATATGACAAGTATAGAAACGTCATAACCGACGCAATGGCTCAAACTACGAGCCGTGCCCAAAGGAACACTCATGAAATCAGTGCACAGAAATTTTGCTCAACAAGTCGAAGCCTTTGTGTCACACATTATAGCTGATCAACCAGCTCATCAGCTAGATTCGACAGACTGACGACTCCCTTAAAATATTGATCTGGCAGTTGCAAACTTCGACAAGCTTTGACAGATTGACTTGCTCATCAGAGCTGAGTACTTCTATTCACTACTTCTGCCAAATTAAAAGAAACATTACCGCGCCTTGAATTATGCAACCGCGAAAATATAAGCTGAATCAGACCAATCTCAATGGCGTCACGTGTCATTGGCTAACAATCCAGCAGATGTACTGTCAAGAGGAATTGCCGCCAGTAAATTAGCGCAACCAACCATCACCCCTAGCGATCTGAAACGCAAGTCTAAACAAGTTAGCCTTGTCATGATGAGCTTGGCCGTATACTCTGCAATTGCAATCACAGCAACTCCATCAATAAACTACAACGTATTGTAGCTTATATGATGCGGCTCTGCAACAAGAAAAACAGATCACACACAACCACACTGTGTGTCTGTTAATTAGCTAATGCAAGCACCATCATCCTGCGGACCATTCAGCAAATTGACTTCAGTAGCGAGTACAAACAACTTCGTATCCACAAAACGGTGGACAAAAAGAGTTCGATCGTGTCCCTTTCTCCTCTATTCGGAAATGACGGACTGATCAGGGTCGGAGGGAGATTGGAAGAATCCAACCTTCCATATAACGCAAATCATCGAATTTTGCTTCCATACAACGATACTCTCGTGAAGATTCTGTTGCGAGAGATGCATGAAGAGAACATGCATTGCGGGGCTCAATCACTGAGAGCCATTGCTAGACCACAATACTGGATTCTGAATTATAAACCAATGACACGGAGCATTATTCACAGCTGGGTCAGATGTACACGAGCACGACCCAAATTAATATAACAAATCATGGGCAACCTTCCAGCTGACAGAGTAACACAAGATCCGTAGAAAAAGACTCTACATTGCAGTTATCTGCTGCAAATGCATTTTTAGCTGCTCTTCGACGGTTTTTCGGTCGACGTGGAAAATGTCAGACCATTCATTGCGACAATGCAACAAATTTTGTCGGTGCCAACAACCAGTTAAAGGTTTTAGAAGAAGCTATCTTCTCCGACAGAGCTCAAGCGCAAATCATAAACCATTGCAACAAAAGGCAAGTAGAGTTTAAA
>VNJS01001679.1:0-30935 GCA_008042575.1 Drosophila watanabei | reverse complement strand
TAGACAAAGCCAAGTACTTCACAACACTCGATTTGAAGTCAGGCTACCCCAGATCACTCTTGCCGAGCGGGGCCATGAAAAAATTTCCTTTTCCGTTAACGGAGGAAAATACGTGTTTCGCCGGCTACCGTTTCGGTTGAAGAATGCTGACAGCATCTTCCAAAGAACCATCGACGATATACTGCGAGAAGCAGTCGGCAAATTTTGCTATGTCTACGTTGATTATGTCATCGTTTTTTCAGAAGACGAGGACGCCCACATTCGGCACGTGGATTGTGTTCTTAAGAGCCTGCACGACGCCACCATGAAGGTGTCAACGCAAACATCGCGTTTGTTTAAAAAAAGCGTTAGCTTTTTTGGCTTTATCGTCACCAACAATTTTGCCACAACTGAGCCAGAAAAAATCAAGGCCATACAGGAATTCCCCGAACCTAAAAACATATTCGAGGTGAGATCATTCCTTGGCCTGGCCAGTTATTACCGATGCTTCATTAAAGATTTTGCATCAATAGCAAGGCCCATCTCTAATCTTCTTAAAGGAGAGAATAAAAGTGTCAGTAGGCACAAATGCAAAAACATCCAGGTGCAATTTAGCGAGCAGCAACGGCTTGCTTTCCGAAAATTGGGTAACATTCTGGCTTTAGAGAATGTTATCCTCACCTATCCGGATTACAAGAAGGCGTTAGATCTAACGACGGATGCCTCGGCATTTGGCATTGGCGCGGTACTATCCCAAGAGAAAAGACCCATTACAATGATATCTAGGACCCTAAAGGACCGAGAACGAGGATGCTACTAACGAGCGTGAGCTGTTAGCCATAGTTTGGGCACTAACCAAATTACGCCATTACTTATACGCAGTAAAAGATATAATTATCTATACTGACCACCAGCCATTGACATTCGCGGTATCGAAATCCAATCCGAATGCGAAAATCAAGCGATGGAAAGCTCTCATCGACAAGTCCGGCGCTAAAATGTTTTATAAGCCCGGCAAAGAGAATCTCGTCGCGGATGCCCTCTCCAGACGGCAACTTAACGTTGTGGAGGCGGAAGAAGCTTATTCGTGTGCAGCCACCATTCACAGCGAAGTGTCGCTCACACACACCATCGAAACCACGGACAAGCCTTTGAATTGCTTACAAAACCAGATAACTCTGGAGGAAGCGCGCTTTCCGTCTAAACGCAGCTTCGTCCTCTTCGGAAACAAGAGACGACATAACATTTACTTCACATGCAAGGAGTCACTTCTTGAACAGCTCGCGGACATTATAGTCCCCAAAGGCGTAAACGCCATTCATTGCGATCTGCACACGCTGGCAATGACGAATTGGTCCTGCGATTCCCGGCCACCAAGTTCTGGCACTGCAAGAACCGTGTCACAGATATTTTCGCAGTCGCTGAGAGACGAGAAGTCCTCACCACTGAGCATTATAGGGCTCACAGATCTGCGCTGGTACTTTCGGAATACTATTTCCCAAAGATTGCCAAGTTAGGGAAAGAAATCATCATTAACTGCAAAACCTGCGCGAAAGCAAAATATGACAGACATCCTAAAAAACACGAACTCGGCGAAGCCCGTCTCATGTGGGAGAAATGCTGCATATTGACATTTTCTCCACTGAAAGAAATACTTCCTCACATGCATTGACAAATTTTCCAAATTTGCAATGGTCCAACTAATTCCCTCTAGAACCATAGAGGACCTCAAACCGGCTTTGCTACAACTTCTGAACGTTTTCCCTAAAGCCAGAGCCATTTACTGCGACAATGAACCCTCATTGAACTCGCACACCATTCGGACCATGCTGGAAAATCACATCGGGGTTAGCATCTCAAATGCACCGCCACTCCACGGTGTCTCGAACGGACAAGTGGATCGATTCCACAGCTTTCTAGCGGAGCTTGCCAGATGCCTTAAAATTGACAAAGGCATTAGCGAAACTGTAGAGTTGATCTTGTTGGCCACGTCTAGGTACAACAAGTCTATCCATTCGGCCATCGATAAAAGACCGGCCGATGTGGTAGCCACTCAATCAAGTGACCCACATAGCGATATACAGGGTAAGATAAAGCATGCCCAAGATAAGCTGAGAAGCAGGGAAAATGCCTTCCGACTAGCCACTTGGCATTAGTTTTGTTTTTTTAATTTATCATTTTGGTAATTACTATTTTTTATTACGCATAATTTTTCATGCCACTCTGCTTAACTTTTCATGCCACTTGGCCTATGTTCTTTTCACTGCTATTTTTTATTCATGCTGAATATTCCATGCTTTGGTGGTGGGCTACCCCATTAATTTTATAAAATACTACAAGTCCAAATTACAGGTTCATAACCATACCTCTGCTATTTCTTTTTGCCCTGGCATCGGCGCATGTCACAGACTACTCGTTAGCAAATTATATTCCCATCATTGATGAGACACTCAGCGAATCTCTCAGAATATAGGCGCGTGGTGGAGGAAACTTTTGACATGATCAACATGTTCCCTCAGTCAGACATGCAGAAGCTTTTGAGCGTAGATGTCGCTCACCTGCGTGACCTGCTCGAATCACTGAGCATCCACCATAGAGGAGCCAGGAGTTTGGACTTCTTGGGAGCGGCGTAAAAAATACTGGCGGGAACGCCAGACGCAGAGGATTTAAAAAAATTAAATTCAACGAATTACTATTGAATAATGCAAACAATAGACAAATTGAAATCAATAGCAAGGTACAGGACCAAATAAATAAAATTTCCAACACAATCAATCAACTCTTGAGATCAGCCAAAGAGTCCCAAATCGGTACAGGGCATCTATTCGAAATGTTGCTCGCGCGAAACAGAAATATCACAATGAAGTTGCAAAGTCTTATGCTTGCAGGTGCTCTTGCGAAAGTTAACTTAGTTAGCCCTAATATATTAGATCACGCAGATTTGGAGAGTGTGTGAATGGAAGAGCCCACCGAGTTCGCCATCAGAAATGTTTTGTCCGTAGCGTCCGTAAAAGTATTACAATCCCATAATATTTTGCACTTTATTATCAAATTTTCGAAAATTAAATAAACATGTGTCAAGATCACAGTTTTTCCCGTGTCACACCACGACACCATACTCAGGCTGGAGGATAAGGTCATAGCGGATTGCGACGGAGAGATTCACACCGTCAAGGACTGCTCTATGGCACCTAAAGCTACGATCTGTCAACTGGCGCTAAGAAGATCTTGGGCCCAGGAACTTCACGCTGGTGGTTTTGCACGCTGCGATACCTAACATAGCGACTTGCACCCCATCACCTTCGTGGACGAAGGTATTATCATCATTAACGACCGCCCGACTCGTGTGCAGGTGGACAATGGCACTTACATCCACTTGCGAGAAACTCACCTCATCACCTTTACTGAAAGTGCCACGGTTGACGAAACCCGTTACGTCAATCATGACATGGCCTAGAAGAGGGCACCAAGAGTGGCTAACTAGCCTTCCCTGAACATCACCCTTAAACACGACATACTCAGCCTTCCGTACATTCACCGCTTGAGTGAACGTAACCTGGAATACATTAAGAAATTCGGGGAAGATATCAGCGGCTATCGTTATCATCGGATAATGCTGATCGCAGGAGTTATCTGCTGCGCGTTGATCTGCATCGGCCTCACCTATCGGCGAGCCACCCAGGCCAGAATATCCACGCCAAATTGCTGACACAGCGTCTGGCCAGAAGCTCGTGCATAGCCGGCAAGCACTACCAGTTGGAGTGGTCGCTATGAGTCTCATTTTTGTTAACTTTAAGTTCAGTTTGAGTTGGGTGAGCCCTCCACAAAGGATGCTTTGTACTAGTTGGTGAGAGTTTCCCAATATCTTAGTAGTGCGTTCTCGGCATCTTGCTTCAGAGCCCGGTTTAGTTTGCGGGTTGCTTTATTTAGACGTTGCTTTGAGCATGGCGATCTGCTGGTTTGCCACGCCCGTCGCCGACGCCTCTTTACCAAAACAAGATGCTCAATTTGCAGGTTCGTTTTGAACTTTTTTATGTGCATATCTTTCCGTTGTGGTGTTGAGATCCTGGCTGTTGTAACGAGTACTTCTTCCAAAGCGGCGGTAGAACAGTCGATGTCGGCTTCGATATTGAGCTAGAGGGTTAGCTCAATGTGGGAACTCACATACTTGCTGTATTTCATCCAGTTAGTTCTGTGCGACGTCAGCCTGTAGGGGTGGTTCGTGATTTCTGGGCTTTGAAGAAGGGTTAGTGGGAAGTGGTCTGATGAGAGACCTGGCAGAGCCTTGGCAATTATAAGATTTCGTGGGATGTTTTTTGTTACAGCGTAATCAATTAGATCTTACATCTTTCTGGGATGTGCTGGCTATTATGAGAAACGTAGTCCACTTTATTGCTCACAGTTTTTAAGTAAATCATAAAGTTGCCATCGCTTTGGAGTCACGAGGTTTGTTTTTTTTTGTAGTCTTTTATTTTTTCACACGCCTATATAAAGGGGCCCTCTACTATAGATTATGTTGAATAAACACGTTGTCAAAAATAAATTTCAGTTTCCCACCAACTAGGGAAAATATTTCTCACAAACATAATTTTCTCTACGTTAGCCAAGCAGTAAACATGTTAGCGGAAACTGATACTGTTATTGCCCAGATGGGAATTCAAATTTGTTTGGAGAGAAACAAAAGGCGCTACGATGAGCAATCCCTTTTTTTACTCAAGCCACGGCAGATTGCAAATACAACATATAAGCTACCATATGTTTTGGTAGGGGACGACGCCTTCCCTCTATCTTCAAATTTAATGAGCTAGGGGCATAGTTAAAAATGCTTTTGGTATCCTAGCCAGCAGATTTCCTCGTCGAATCGGCGAAACTCGAAAATTACGTTAGCGGCATCCTCGGTTATACCTGACCCACATTCAGGGCAGCCTTCCTCTGTGACATGGCCGAACCTCTTAAAGTAGCTACGTAAGCAGCCTGCCCGCTTAGTACCTGGCTTAGGTAGAAATCTACCTGCCTGTGCTTCCTCTCCGTCCAGGCCTCGATGTTGGGAATCAGTCTGTGCGTCCATCGGCCTTCGCGACTACACCGGGTCCCTGCTGGCCGCGAAGACCGTTACGAATGTCCGCCTTCTCGCGCACCAGCTCCCTCAGTGGGACTAAGCCGACTAGGACAAGCACCGCGTCGTCCGGATGGCACAGAGTCTATACGTAAGCTCGATTCCCCGCATGTACGACATCTTTTCAGCCGCTTCAGCCCACACACGCGCCGCAGACCTCAGTTGGGAGTTGATTACGCATGACAGCAGCCTTCCAGTGTTCTTCTTGGTCCCCTGGTGTTTAGCAGCATCCGAGAGAGTGCTTTTACCGCCTCACTCGCCTTTTCTTGAGCGTAGTGGAATTGCTCCTTAAAGGATAGCCGTGGTTCGAGAATAAGACCCAGGTACTTGATGGCCCTCTGCGATTTTATCGCCTTTTCTCCGACCAGGCCCTCCGCCGTTCCAACTCATTTTCTGCTCGAAGTCAAGACTACCTCCGTTTTATGTGCCGCTAACTCCAGACCAGCTTTCGAGAGCCACGCCTCAATAACTCTGATTGCTCCATTCGCGTTCTCCTCCGCAGCATGCTCCTTTGCGACTATTACCACAGCTATGTCGTCCGCGAAGCCAGCGATCTTGGTGTCGCTGGGCATCGGGAGTCGCAGGAGCCCGTCGTACATGGTGTTCCAGAGCAGGGGTCCCAGCACGGCTGAACCTGAATCTGACATGTAGTAGGTCTTCACAATCTTTAGTAGGTACTCTGGGATGTTGCGCTCTGCGAGGGCCTCCAGCGTTCGGTTCCAGTCGGCTGCTTTGAATGCGTTCCTTATGTTCAGCGTTACCACATTTTTTCTTGGAACCGCCTTCCCACCTCGTTCCCACGATCGCAGATCACGCTGTCTCTTTCACCGATTCGATTGCGTCGAAAGTTGACATCCCTTTCCTAAAGCCAAACTGGCTCAGAAAAAGGGAGCTATTACGTTCTCAAACACCATGCCAGTGGTGTTGGTAAGGCAGATTGGCCTATAGGAAGATGGCTCTCCAGGCGGTTGGCCCGGTTTGGCCAGTAGCAAAACCTTTTATAGGATTCACTGCACTCGACGACAGAACATTTGCCTCTTGTTCCTCCGAAACGCCCCTCTCAACCGCATGCTCTTATAGCAAGCGTATTTCAAAAAGGCTGCTGTTCGGTTAGCAAACTCGTTGGCTCCAACTGATACGTCGACTAACAAGCACTTCAACGCACCCGTAAATGCCTGCGTACAAAACGAGTCCGGTCGTTACGCTTTGTTGGGTCTCAGCAGCGCGCGCGGGATCTGGGACTCGTCACATAGCATGGGAGATTTCTCGCAAAAGTGAGGTCGATGCTTGAGGCAGCTCCTGCTCTGACAAACGTGTGCAGCTCTTCGTAGTTCCGCCTCTGGCACCACCCTTGTTCTGGCGTTGGTCGACGTGTATCCCCACTCCTGGGCCCAAGCATTGAAGTCGCCTCCGACTTCAGGCAGTTGGTTGTCCTCTTATTAAGACATCCATTCCTATTTTGATTGATCCGACACTACGGCAGCTTCCGATTCCAAGTCAGTATTAATTTCGGAAAACGAATCCAAGTTTCAAAATCCGAAAGCCTATGTTTAAAAAAATTCCATCAAGCCACAACTCCTCTTCGTTTACTGTGTTCCGCTTGCATTTATTTACATATAAAGTCCTTTCCACAAATCTATAATCGCTGTAAACATTTATGTACCTAAAATTTACTTAAATGTATATTCACATATTTATCCCAATTCTATAAAAAATTACCTAAATATATCCACCTAATTTCCAAACAATTTTCTGCGAGATCCGAAGTCCAAGTTTATTTAAATAAATGCCAAAAGTCACAGGGAATATTCCTATTCCGAAAAGTTCACAAATGCTTTTCGTTAACTGTGGTTCGATTGCATTTATTTACCCGTCCGTCTCCGTAAACAATTTACACCATATTCAATAAATATACACAAATATTTACAATAAAACAAGAAAGGAAGCTAACTTCGGCACTCCGAAGTTTGCATTATTTATAATCTAACCCTATCTATTTTAAAATGAATAACTTTCAACATAATTTTATTTTACAGATTTACCTTTTTTAAATTTTTACATGTAACGTAAAATGTAATTTACGTCCACATTTACCGATTGTTGTATGGCAGCTATATTATATAGTCGTCCGATTTTTATGAAATTTAAAACAAAATTAAAAAATAATATATAATGCTTGTATTCCAAAGTAAAACTGTTTAAAACTGACAAAGTTATAATTTTTTTTCTGAAAATATCGCGACCGTTCCTATAGCAGCTATATGATATAGTAGTCCGATCTTTATAAAATTAAATCTAGAAATCTGGAGCAATATATAAAGCTTATAAACGAGAGTTGATCAAGATATGTTAAAAAACAGTAAAGTTATGATTTTTTTTCAACAAATTTACGGATCGTTTGTATGGCAGCTATATGATATAGTCGTTCGATCTAGCCCGTTCCGACTTATGTACGAGTGAGAGTATATAGAAGACTATCTGCAAAGTTTCATTTAGATAGCTTCAAAACTGAGGGACTAGTTTGCGTAGAAACGGACGGACAGACGGACAGACGGACATAGCTAGATCGACTCGGCTGTTGATGCTGATCAAGAATATATATACTTTATAGGGTCGGAGATGACTCCTTCACTGCGTTGCAAACTTCTGACTGAAATTATAATACCCTGCAAGGGTATAAACACAATTCATTCTCGCAAATTTATTTAAATTTAAAATAAATATAAAAATTATTTAAAAAATATAACATTTATTTTAAATTACCTATAAGGGATTTTAATTTAATTTGCATAATAAATATACATACATTCCAATGGTAAATTATAAATATTCATACAAATTTCTTAAAGAATAATTCCAAAGCGTAGGTCTCCAAGGAACAGAAACTCCGACTGCATTAGTACATTTATTTACTTACTCTCCCTTGCTCCTCCGTAGAGCAGGCGTTCACGGCCCTGAATTTTGGATTCAGACCTGAATCAGATCTGAATCAAACTTGAATCTGGCCCTGAATTAGTCATGAATTTCGACTTATATTCAGGTCGGTTTCAGACACGAATTGCAAAGGAATTCAGGTTCGATTCAGACAGGAATTGCGGTCAGATTCAGACAGGAACCCGTGAGAAAACCTATAGAGAATACCGGAAAAATCTCCCCTTCCAATGAAAAATCAGGAGTAATTTATATTAATTTTCTATTTATTTGCACTTTATTGCTAACATTATTTCTGCTTTAATTTCTAGTTTCTTTCATATAGATCGTCTGCAGGCTGCTGGTCCTTTAAGGAACTAATGTTATCTGTAAATTAAATTAAAATGTTAGAATCAAATAGCAAACCGCAGTATTTTGCCGAAATTTATGTACATAACAATTTAAAGTAAAAACTCCGTAAATTTTTAGTTTCTCATGCGAGCAGTAGGGATGAAGCCGCATTCATGTTTATCATCAATTCTGAAAATATATTTATTAATTTAACAGAATTACGGGCTGGTGAAAATCCTCCAACTGAACCCTCTACGAGGGCGCCGGCTGGGCAATGGGCACTGTATTATGCCGGACAACGGGTAGTGCATTGCCGCCAGTCTAGTTGTAGTGCTACTGCCGTTTTAACGACTCAGAGTAAGCTATGCCGCTCGGGTGCCGTCGTCGATTCAGATTCAGATCTGGAGAGCGTGCAGCTCATGAACGAGGAGGAAGAGAGTCTTCTCCGCTCGACCGAACCAGAAACCAGGCCCCCGCCCAGGGTCGGGCCGAAACAGTCAAGCGAGGTGATAAGCGAGCCTAAGGCAATGTACAAGGCAGTCCTTGAGATCCAGAGCCAGTTTCGGAGCAAAGCGAGCCTTTCCGAAGAGGAGAAGGCAAAGCTAGCCTGGGCCGAGCAAAGAAGAGGGCCGAGTGCACTATGCCAACTTCCCCACATGGCGTCGAAAGGTTTGCCAACAAGGTAGAGGAGATGCTTGCCAGCAAGAGGCAACGCTCCGCTGAGAGTACCTCTAGCAAGCGGCCCAACCAGGCAGGCACTCAAAAAAGGAATTGAAGGCTAGTCAGGTGACCAAATGATGAAAACGATAAAATGACAAGTTCGCAGTGTGGAAGAAAACCCCAAAGCCCCCATGCCCACATTTGATGGTGCGGGATGGCTGAATGGGGTCAAAATCCTGAAGTGTATGGACGACCTAACTCGGAAGTGGCTGACGCAAACGGTCGGCCAGTTGGAAGCATTGTGGGAGGAGCCCCAGCTGGAGGCTGAAATGACGCTGGATGAAACCCTGATGGTTGGATGGAGGACAGTGGTCTGACAGTTATCGTCAACCCGTCGGAAGGTTAGTAAGGTACCCGTGATACCCTGATGATGCTGGATGCTGTGGTGATGCTGAAGAGCGAAAAGAAGCGCCTCCTCGCAGCTACTTGCTACCGGAGGAACTCAGAAGCCTGGTAGAAGCCAGTCCAAAAGACCAGTCCCTCGTGGGTGCAGACGCCAACGCACACCACTGTGTGTGGGGGAGCCCCGATATAAACGACAGAGGGTAGCCACTCTTAGACTTTATACTTTCTACTAACCTATCTATAGAAAACGTGGGAGAGAAACATTCCTTTTTAGGCCCCACCTCGTCCAACGTGCTAGATCTAACACTCATCAAGGGACAGCGTACTATGGTATCAGAATGGAGAGTCCTTGAGAGACCATCCCTTTCAGATCATGAGTACATACAGATCCATTACGCATTCGAACGCTCTCCAAAATTAACCCTTTTTAGGAACCCCCGGAACACTAACTGGCGAAAGTTCAAAAAGGTAATCACGGCAAGGCTTGGCACTTCTCCGGGCACAGTAGAATCTGTGTCCTTAGAGACCTTCTCCAAAGAACTACTAGACGCAAATTGTGGCCCATGGTGGCATATTGACCTTTCACTCCGACGCAATAAACTCAAGGAATTTTTCAAAGTCGTCAAGATGGCGAAAGATGAGATTATCAATGAGGAACACAAAGCCCTACTTAGGGTTAACAAGAAGGAAATACGCAAGGCACAGAGAAACTCTTGGCACGCTCCAATATAGAGACTGCTGCTATCGAAACAGCCAACCATACAGAGTCTGCTGAAACGCGATAATGGAAAGTCGACTGAGGGCAGCGAAGAGGCCCTAACAGCTCTAATGCATGCTCACTTCCAAGGCTTCACTGAGGTACCCGATGCCAATAAGCATCAGGACCTTACAACTGGAGAAGAGCATCTCCCAATAGATCTGATAGCCTCTGGAAGAATCCATTGGGCTATAGACTCCTTTACGGGGATAAAAGCATCTGGACTAGATAGAACAATCCCAGCCATGCTACAGGTGATATACACAGCATGCCTAAGAACGAGCTATATCCCTATCCAATGGAGAACCTCTCGGATTGTCTTCCTGCCTAAAGCAGGAAAGTGCAGCCATGTGAGTCCCAAGGATTACAGACCGATAAACCTCACCTCCTTTCTGCTCAAGACGCTAGAAAAACTGCTGGACCTATACATCAGGAACGATGTGGGAAGACTACTGTCGACCAACCAGCACGCCTACACGAAGGGTAAATCGGTGGAGACGGCACTACATTCACTAGTAGCCACCATCGAGAGAGCCCTACATAATAAGGAATACGCTCTCGGAGTGTTCGTGGACATATCCGGGGCATTCAACAACGTCAGTACGGACGCAATTATGAATCGCCTAGAAGCGATCAACACGCACCCCGCCATCAACAAATGGATAGGAAATCTTCTGAGTTGCAGGCGGGTACAATCCGATTGGGGTACCGCCTCCATGGTGAGAGGAGCGCACAGAGGCACGCCGCAAGGTGGAGTCCTATCACCTCTCCTATGGAATCTGGTGGTAGACGACCTAATCAAGAGGTTCGAAAGGAAAGCACCAAAAATAACAGCCTATGCGGATGACATAAGCATAATTATCACGGAAGTATGTCCATCAACACTCAGGTCGATCATGGAATCAACGCTCAGGGACATATGTAGTGGGCGGACAAGGTAGGACTCAATATCAACGCGAACAAGACGGACCTCAGTCTCGTCACCAAGAGATACAAGGTACCGCGATGGATCCCCCCAAAAATTAACACGACTAGGCTGACCCCGAAAACACAGGTCAGATACCTCGGCATTGTACTAGACAGCATGCTGGCATGGAAACCCAATGTAATGGAAAGGGTGAAAATGCCACCATAGAGCTATACGCATCTAACAAGAGGCTTAGCAGTAAATGGGGCCTTTCGCCCGCTCTAATGCACTGGGTCTACATATCGGTGGTGAGTCCAACACTGCTGTATGGAGTCCTAGTGTGGTGGCAAGCCAAAGAGAAAAAGACCTTCTACAAGCTTATGGAGAGTACCCAGCGGCAGGAACTGCTCTGCATTACAGGGGCGCTGAGGTCAACCCCCACAAAAGCACTCGAGACAATAATCGGAAGTGATCCCCTAGATATCCATGTGCAAAAGACAGCAGGAAAAGCGGCACAACGCCTGGTTGCATTAGGTAATATGTCGCTACAAGGATTTGGGCACAGTTCAATTGGCCGAGACATGAGCAGTATATCTGACTACATGATACCAAGAACGTGCCCGGATGTGAAAACAACAACATTCATGGGATCAAATGACAGGAAACCAGGTCAGGACCATGCTTAACACCTCAATATTTACACCGACGGCTATAAGATGGCAGGAGGAGTTGGAGCGGGCATATACTGCATAGACCGCGAAACAAAGCTGTCGTATAAGGTACCAAGCCAATACAGCATATTCCAGGCGGAAGTATTCGCCATCGGTAAAGCGGCAGAGCTTGCCCAGAGCATAAACCGTCCATATTTTGTATTTGTACGTAGGCAGTCAAGCGGCGATAAGATCAATGCAATCGTCAACGGTCAGTTCTAAAAGTGTGCTGGCAAGCAGGGAGGCATAAGATATCCTGAGCACGACTATGTCAGTGAGGATCTACTGGGTTCCTAGCCACCAGGGCATCGATGGTAACAAAACCGCGGACGAACTTTCAACTTGACGAACTTGATAGAATAGAAAACGTTTCGGTCTCCCTAAGAACGCTCCAATATGAGCTAGAGGGGCCGGACAATGAATGAGCAAAAAGCTGATGAAGGAGATATTCCAATACCAGTAAAATATCGAAGATCGTCTGCAAAGAGCGCAAAAAAATCTCAGTTACTACGTGCTGCATCTTCGCCTCACCGCGACGCATGCCGTAAAGCTGGGCATCACCGAAAACACGCCAACGGTCGAAAATGCGATGAATCAGGGGCAATCGAAACTTTGGAGGATCTCATTTGCAAATGTCTGGCTCTAACAAGGTCGAGATTAAGACACCTATGCGCTCCGGCTCCGGCATCGCTGGAAGATGCCTCCAAGAGAAAGCCAGGCGAACTACTTGTCTTCGCGAAAGACACCTCGATCCTTAAATACTTCGAAACCGGCAGTAACAATCTATAGGTTAACCCCAGAACAGAACGGGCAACTAAGGGCCAGATTGGCCTATGATTGGCCCCCAAGGGCCGCCCGATTAATCTAACATACCCTAACACAAATACCTTATTATAATTTTTTATTTTTGCGGAAATTTATCCAGTATAAGAAACTCTTTCGAATGCTGCAGCAGTCATTTTCAATAAAAAGAGAATTAGGAGAAGCGAGACAAAACCGGAGACCGAAAATTCTGTCGCGTGTCAGAGTATGGTATTCCGCCCTGGCCGCCTCCAATTAGAGCTGAGCTCCGTTTTGGTCCCTTTTCTGGCCAGCTCGTCGGCTTTCTCGTTTCCGTCTATGTCATTATGTCCGGGTAGCCAGGCTATTTGTACCCTATTGTCTTCTGCAAGTCTGTTTAGTGCCCCTTTACATTCGGCCACTAGTTTTGATGTAGTCCGTGCTTTTGCGAGGGATTTGATCGCCGCTAGGCTATTTGAGTATATCCTCCCCTTACTGTTCCAGAGGTCTCGAGCTAGCGAAAGTTCAGCAGTTTTCAGTATTGCGAGAACCTCTGCCTGGAAAACTGTCGCTGACTCTGGGAGTTGGGAATATTCTTCCCAGCTCTCAGCGAAGATTCCGGCCCCTACTCTGCAGCTTATCTTTGAGCCGTCGGTGTAGAGTGATACTTTACCGATTCCCATTTTTGCCCATTTTTGAGTTTAGTGAATGCCCTTGTCATTAGTTCGCTGATGACGTCGGGGAATGGTCCTGAAGCGAGTAGGACTACGTCGTCTGCGTATGCTACCACTTTTACTCCTTCGCTATTTAGTGTTCTTAGTATGTCATACATGTTTATCAGCCAGAGCAGTGGGGACAGGAATCCCCCCTGAGGTGTGCCCCTCTTGTGTGATGAGTGTCACTCAATTCGACTGTTATCCTTCTGCTCGTCAGCATTGTGCCGATCCACGCTCTGATGCCTCCTTCTACTCCTATACCATTGAGGGAGCTCAGGATGGAATCCGCGTTTACGTTATTAAAGGCTCCATCTATGACCAGGAAGGTGGCCATTGCTTAGTTTTTGAAAAGTAAAGCCTTTTCTATGTATCGCACCACCTCATGTAGTGCTGTTCGGCCTTTTCTGTACGCCTGTTGCGCATTGGCAAGGTTTTTCTCCGTTCTTTCTCTGATGTGGATATCAAGTATCCGTTCCAGTGTTTTCATAAGAAATGAGGTAAGTTTTATTGACCTATAATCCTTGGCTTGGATGTGATACCTTCTTCCTGGTTTTGGTATAAAGACTACCCTCGCTTCCTTCCATGGAAGTGGTATGTGTGCTGTTTTGATGCATGCTTGGAAGATTGCTTGCAGCCATTTTCCCGTGCATGCTTTTGTCATTTGCAGTATTGCTGGTATCACTCCGTCTGGACCTGGGCTGTTGTATTTGTCGATGGAATCTACCACCCAATTGATTCTTTCCATGGTGATGATCTCTTCTACTTGTAACTGCTGGTCTGCACCCTGGTTTTACACTATTCTGGGTTCTTCTTTTTGGTTTCCTGGGAAGTGCGTATCCAGCAGGATTTCCAGTGACTCTTTGGCCGATGTATTTCCTGTCCCGTCGGGTTTGTTTATAAGCGTGGGACTTGTGTGACTTTGACTCCTTCTAGCGATTCTCAGTAACTACTCCAAGATTCTTTCTTGGCTGCGTAAATCGCCTTTTTATATTCTTTGTGTATTGCTTTGTACGGCTGCCAGTCTTTGGTTCCGTAACTTGTTTTGAAGGCTTTTCGAACCTTCTTTCTAAGCTCGCCTATCTATTTGTTCCACCATAGTGGGTATGTCTTCTTAGAGTATGTTAGTCTGCATGACTTTTTATAAGCTTTGTTTAGAATAATTGTGAAGTCTTCGACTTCCTTATCTATTCCTTCCGGGGTAGATTGAGTCTTGATCCTTCTGTCTTTGACCTTTAACTTTACAATCTTTCCGTATTTGTCCCAGTCGGTGTTACGAGGGTTTGGCTTTGATGCCGTCTCACGTATCGGCATCGCGATTTCGATGAATATGTACCTGCGGTCTGAAAAGGAATCCTGTGCAGAGGCTGTCCATTTTCTCACCTTATATTCGCTATGCTCCATTTGGAGGGTTATGTCTTCGCAGCCCTGAAATCCTTCCGTACTTGGTAAGATGGAGGTGGGCGTTTCCCCTTTGTTACATATAGTGACGTCACGACATATAACACTATCGAACAGATACTCACCCCTTTCGTTTGTCTCCTTACTTCCCCACAGTGTGTGCCTTGCGTTGGCGTCGCACCCAAGGATGAGCGTCGTCTTAGTCTCCTCGGCCCTCTCCATCACCTGATGAAAGCTTAGGGTGGTGCCGGTGCCTTTGGATATATGGATCCTCAGATTAGCTGAAGCGTGGGAGCTACGCTTCAGGTTGATCCGAACGACTGTAGGCATTAGATCGGGGTGATGTTGAGGGTGCTGTCGTCGATTGCCAAGTCGTCCAACTTCGTCCTAATGGATTTTATCCGTTTCGTCTCTCGTCTCGTCAGTGGCTTGAGCACCCTTTCATGGCTAGACAGCCCCTTTAGACAACCAAATGCGAGCACTGGGTCTCCTTGGGATGTCCTTGTCGGGGACCAGCTTTATGCTCATCCCCTTTCATGCGTTGCATACTCTGGCAACGTAGTCCGCCAGGAAGTCCCCCAAGCTCATCGTCGCACCTGATTACCCGGTGCCCTCTAACCATTTCCGAGGAGTCAAAGGAGGGTGACTGACCCGTTGGTTCGGACAGTAATTTGTCCGTTAGCATCTCCGCCAACTGGGTCTCGACCTTCTCCCATTTTTTCATCAAGTGCTGCAAGGCTGCCTCTGGCCACCTCGCTGAATTTTTTCGCTGGCTTGACGAATGTGGTTGATCTCGGTGCATCTTTTGCGTCCTTGGCTCTCTTCGGAGCACTCTCGCTCACCTCATGTCAGCGGTTGCGCTTCGGAGAGGCTGAAATGGGCCCTGCTTGTTTGCGCCTTTTGTTTCTGGTGGCTCCACGGTTTTGTTATTTCGTGTTCGCCCGTCGCTTTGGCTTGTCTTGGTGGGTGTTGGGGTTTTATCGTCGCACCTGATTACCCGGTGCCCTCTAACCATTTCCGAGGAGTCAAAGGAGGGTGACTGACCCGTTGGTTCGGACAGTAATTTGTCCGTTAGCATCTCCGCCAACTGGGTCTCGACCTTCTCCCATTTTTTCATCAAGTGCTGCAAGGCTGCCTCTGGCCACCTCGCTGAATTTTTTCGCTGGCTTGACGAATGTGGTTGGTCTCGGTGCATCTTTTGCGTCCTTGGCTGTCTTCGGAGCACTCTCGCTCACCTCATGTCAGCGGTTGCGCTTCGGAGAGGCTGAAATGGGCCCTGCTTGTTTGCGCCTTTTGTTTCTGGTGGCTCCACGGTTTTGTTATTTCGTGTTCGCCCGTCGCTTTGGCTTGTCTTGGTGGGTGTTGGGGTTTTAATTCCCCCATAAGGTCCGAAGCGAATTGTTTTGTCGTATTCATGTTCATTAACGCCCGCGTTGCTCGACCGTGGCTTCGCCACTAAGCCACGGCAAGGCTCGTTCCGACCTAGGGTTGCCCGGCCCTGGGAAGGCTCCGTTCGAACACAGTTGGTTTAACCCCTCAGCTGCGAACCTTAGAGGGCACGGGTCGCTTTACATGCCTGACTTGAGTGGAGACAGTTTTAAGACTTGCCTTGTCTCAATAAAGATTTGGAGTCAGAAATTCGGGGGAGATGCCACGCAGAGGACCTTCTCCGAGGAGAAGGTGCTGTCTATCAAACCGATATTTACCTACGAGTCGACTTGGTGCACCATTTGAGCCAAGGACTATTTTTCAACAGTTGCCCTGCTGACTTTGCCTTGGTTTGTTGCACCCTTACCACCCGTGTCAGAGTATTTAAGACCTATAAAATGTCTTGTAATTTAAATGATATAAGGCAGAAAATCAACATGAACATTTTGCCTTTGCCAACTTTGTTTCGGACTTCGCTAAACGATTTGGTTTTGTTTTTCCGAACATGCCGCCGAAAATCTGCCCTGAAAGGAATTTTAGAACTGTAAGGTCTATTCTGAGCACATAAACACGTTCATATTGCAATTACATACATATGCATACACAAAATCGTCCTGCCAGTCCGTCAAGCAGTCATAGGGGTAAGCTCCCGAAAAAAAGTAAAGCCACCCAAAAGGAGACCATCTCCGAGAATGAAGTGGAGGAGGATTAGATGCGCACACGTGCAGAGAGCGTCACGAGGCTAGGCATGCTGCTGGACAAGCTGTATAAGCAGGTGTACCAGAAGCCCTATCAGCAACAGCCGAGAGAGCAGAGGAGTCTGAGAAATTGGGGGCCCCGGAGAGCGTATGCAAATGAGCACAGCCCATACCAGATGGGATGCCCAATGTAAATAAGGGCCAGCAAACGGCGGCAGTGCTGAAGAAGGACAGAGCAGCCTAAACGGACCCGTGGCGAAGAGTCAGCCAGCCAGACGGCCCAGTCCCCAGCCCGCCCAGGCAGGCGCGACCCCCGAAAAGGCAGCCCACGGCGCTAATGAACGTTGCCATAAGGACTCGGCCAGTTTCCCCCGCGATACCTCGGGTGCCAGAGAACCGGCAAGGGAGCTCGGCAAAACCCGACGAGCCCGAGTCCAAAATGGCTTAAACTCGTGGAGTAAGTTGGTCAGAAAGAAAAGGCCTACACGCAGAACACGCCCAGACGCGGTGATAGTTGAAGCAGCGGAGAAAAGCTACGGGGAGATGTTAGCACTCGAAGGGAAGGCAGATAGCTGTCTGACCTCGGCGGATCAGCTAAAAAGGTGCGTCGGACCGCCAGAGGAAATCTGCTACTGGAGGTAGCCAAAGGCGACTCGGAGTGCGCTGAGACCATGAGGAATAGCATCTCGCGAGTCCTTGGAGACGCGGCGGTGGTCCGAGCTGTTACAGAGGACTCGAAAGTCAGCGTCTTCGAAATCCGTAACCTAGACGTCACGACGGAGAGCGAGATCCGCGCAGCTTTCACGGAGCAATACCAGTTCAGTGAAGGAGCGGTCAAGGTCTGGAGCCTCCGTACTGGGTACAGTGAGTCGAAAACGGCGGTAATAAGCCTGCCGAGCACGATGCTGAACGAGGTGAGGAAACGTGGCGAGGTCCGAATAGGATGGACCAGATGTAGAGTGCGGGAGTGCGATGGCCCTCCTCGCTGCTACAGATGCCTGGAGGTGGGACCCATTGCCATAAGGTGCAAGAGCTTGGTAGACAGGAGCGGCTGGTGCATCAAGAGTGGCGACTCAGGGCACAAGGCAGCCGTCTGCCGAAAGGAGCCTCCGGCCCCTCCCGAGCAGGAGCCGGCCCAGCAGATTGCAAGCGACGACCCGGAAGAAACAGCAGCCTGCTCAGTGGGTGCGCCCGAGTGCGTCACTCGCTCGTTGCGGCGGCCCATTAAGGCGTAGCGGCCGGACACTCTACGCACCCAGGTATTCGCAAACGCGCTGGGCGGCATGTCAGCAGATGCGCAGGGCGGAGCCAACGAGACTGCTAACCAGATCGCAGCAGCCCTGGAGCATGCCTGTGACCAGAGCATGCGGCAGAGAGGGACAATTCGGAGGACCAAAGACCAACATTCTGGTGGAGCGACGAGATCGCCGATCTCTGGTCCACGTGCCTGCATGTCGAGTACGGTGAAGCCTACAAGTCAGCGAGGAAGGCTTTCAAAACGGTCATAAGAAAGGCGAAGAGAAACTGCTTTCTGCGGCTCTGCGACGAGGCGGAAAACGACCCCTAGGGCGCTGCCTACAGAATGGTGGTCAAAGTGCTGAAAGCTGGCAGTACGGCACCTACACCCGGAAGCCCTGAACGCCATAGTAAAGACGTTGGGAAACAACTGTGACCACGCAGTACCCAACATGGTCCTAAAGTTGTCAATTGTGCTTCACTCAAAGGAGTACGCGACCCTGTACTCCAAGTGCCTCGCAGGAGGAATCTTCCCGGAAAGATGGAAGAGGCAGAAGCTGCTGCTACTCGCCAAGCCTGGAAAACCGCCTGGGAAGCCGTCCTCCTTCTGTCTCACCGAAACCATGGGCAAAGTGTTTGAGAAGATAGTAGCAGTTAGGCTGAATGCGGCCATCGAAGAGGCAGGAGGTCTCTCCCTAAGGCAGTTCGGCTTTAGGAAGGGAAGGTCAACGCTGGACGCCATCGAGATGGTAAAACAGGTAGCAGAAGCGGTGATCGCGGGTACGAGGTGGAAGGGCGGTTTCAAGATCTACTGCCTAGTAGAAACTCTGGATATAAGGAACGCCATAAATACCGCCGATTTGAACAGAAGCTCGGAGTCTCTGGCTTGCCTGAGGTAGTGAGGAGCCAATTCAACGAGAGGGTGCTCACAGTGGACACGGACTTAGGTTCCAGGGTATACGAAGTCTCAGCGAGAGTCCCGCAGGGCTCCGTGCTGGGTCCCCTGCTCTGGAACACCATGTACGATGGTGTTCTGCGGCTCCCGATGCCCATCGACACCAAAATCGTAAGATTCGCCGATGACATAGCCGTGGTCGAAGTTGCGAAGGAGTGCACTGTAAGGTAGGGGAAAACGAACGCAGCGATCAAGGCTATCGAAACGTGGCCTTCGAGAGCCGTTCCTTAGTTAGCGGCTGACAAGACGGAGACGGTCCTGTTCAAGAGCAAAGTCAAAATCTAGGGGCAGTTAGGACCCAAAAAGGTAATAACCAAAATCTTTAGGCAAAGACCGAGTTATATCGCAGAAAATAACCAGGGCCAGCCAGCGCCAGAACACATTCTCTAAGTTTAAACAACCTACGACATGGCAAAACGGGCAATCGACCCGATTCCCACAAAAAATTAACTTCATGCCGGAAGAAAAAACCGACGATGAAAACTATGGCTCAATTGCTTAGGTCAGCACCACTGAAATAGAAGACGAGTTAGACGCAGAGGGCTCCTGTAATTTTTTAAGATAAAGTCCCTGCTCCCCTACATTAGGGGCAGCAGGAAATGATATAAAACTACTATAAGATACAGGCACCTCTAAGAATTACATTACTTCACTCCCGGAAAGTAGGAAGAAAGAACAACGGCAAGACCGAATTTGGACTAAATAACGCCCCTACCATATTCCAGAGGACCATTGATGACGTGCTAAGATAAGGAATCTTTAAGTTATGCTACGTTTATGTTGACGATGTCATAATATTTTCTAAAAAAAGGACGACCACGTTAAAGTCGTGGACTGGGTACTCAGCAAACTCCTAGAAGCAGGCATGAGAGTATCTCAAAAAAATCAAAGTTCTTTAAAAAGATTGTTGAGTATTTGGGATTTATTGTGTCACAAGGGGGCTTAGAACATCACCTGGATAGGTAAAAGCCATACAAGAATTTCCCCCACCCAAATCGCTTTTTGACTTCAGGTCATTCCTAGGGTTAGGGAGCTACTAAAGGTGCTTTATAAAAAACTTCGCGACAATCGCAAGACTCCTGACAAACACTGTAAAAGGGGAAAATGGTAAGGTCAAGAAAAATTTACATAAATAGGACAAAAAACAGAGAGAAGCTTTTGACAGGCTGAGAGAAATCTTAGCATCAGAAGACGTCCTCCTGTCATACGCAGACTTTAAGAGGCCATTCGATTGAACAACGGATGCGTCAGGATTAGGTCTAGGGGCGGTGCTTACTCAAGACGGCCGCCCAATCCAATGATATCACGTGCCTTGCCTGATTGCGAAAAAAATTATGCAACCAACGAGCGGGAACTCCTCGCCATTGTTTGGGTATTAAAAAATCTCCCGAACTACCTGTACGGAGTAAGAGGTTACAGTTCTTGACCAATCACCAGCCACTAACCTTTGCTGTCTCAGATAAGACTCCCAATGCGAAGCTAAAGCGCTGGAAAGGGATTGTTGACGACCATGGCACAAAACTGAAGGCACTATTCCGCCAGAACATAAATGCCTTAGCAGACGGACAAGAATCAGACGTAGCCACCATACAAAGCGAACAATCGCAAACCTACACTATTGATATAACTGAAAACCCAGTAAACTGCTTCCGCAACCAAATAATATTTGAGAAAGAAAACAGCTTCTCAATGGACACGTTCATCTTATTTAAGAGCAAAATAAGACCTCTGAACAGAACACCAAATCGAGACAGTTTACTGAAGGCACTATAAGATTCCTTAAATGCCGAGGTAGTAAACGAAATATACTGCTCACTACTACTTATCCAACACCGGCAAGTCGAGTTATTTCCAGCACTTCCGTCAAATACGCGAAGAGCTTTGTACAATATATAACAGACGCAATAGAACAGAGGGAAATAGTTGTAGCGGAACAGGGCTCACCGAGCAGCACAGGAAAATGTAAAACAAATCCTTAGGAACTACTTTTTTCCAAAAATAGCTTCGGCTAACAACGGTAATAACATCAAACTGCAAAGCCTGCTCCGTGGCAATATACAAACACCACCCATCTAAGAAGGCGAAAGCAGAAATACCTATTCCTTCTTTTGTGAGAGAAATTATACGTGAAGATATTTTTTCAACTGACGGAACACTTCCTTACTTGCATCGATAAATTCTCAAAATTTGCAACAGTGCAAAATATCGCATCAAGGGCTATTGTGGACATTAAACCCCCTTTACTACACATCATGAATTTCTTTCCAAAAATTAAAACAATCAATTGCAATAATGAAAGATCATCAAACTCAGAAGCCATTAGGTCCATCTTGCTAAATCATTTTAATATAACCATTTCCAATGCTCCACCTTTACATAGCACCTCAAATGGACAAGTAGAGAAGTTTCAAAGCACTTTGGCAGAAATAGCTAGATGCCTGAAATTGGGAAGCAACCTAAACGACACTGTCAAATTAATCCCTTTGACAACTAACATATATAATAACTCAATCCACTCAGTGATCGACAGAAACCCAATAGTCCATAGAATTCGAGGTGAAAATTAAAAGGAAAATTCAACAAGCTCAGGAAAGGAGTCTATATCTCGTGAACAAGGATAGGAACCATAAGGACTATTAGGTCGGCGAAAAAGTTTTCTTAAAAACAAACAAGCGACTAGGAAACAAGTTCTCACCACTTTGCTCAGAAGACGTTAACGAGGCAGACCTGGGGACAACGGTCCTTATTAAAGGGAGGGTGGTCCACAAGGGTAATCTGCGCTAAACATCTTCGTAGATTTCCCGACCCATCTTTTGTGTTTTTTTTTTTTTTTAAATTTATAGCTTTTTATATTTTTCTAGGACGGACGCGACGGTAAAACTGAACGACTATACGAACGGAGACTACATTCCAATGGAGGACAATGACATTATACTATGAGAATCCTATGGGTACCTGCAACACGCAACTATCGTGACGACCTACGATGACTATGCCTACCAGACTGATGGGGACATTTACTGACGATCGAATACCACTTATAATGACTGACCTCGGAAACATTCGCAAGTTGGTAACCCTATAAAACCATCATAGGGCCGCTAGGAGCATTTACTTAATCGGGACAGCTTTAAAGGTTGTCGCGGGCACTCCCGACTTCAATGATTGGGAACAGGGTAAATTCAATCAAGAACTACTAATTAAAGCAGACGAAGGGCAGACAGAACTAAATATCAAATTTCAAGAACGGTTGAACGACCGCTATAAATAAAATCCAAAAATTCGAAATAAATACGGAAACACACCTTTTGGAAATCATTTTGCAAGAAAATAGTATCGTCATCACAGATTTGAAAAATATCCTAATGGGCTTAACCCTGGCAAAATTAAATATTGTAAGTCCAGCAATTCTAGATAGCTCCGACATTGGCGAATTAAGGGACAAGCAGCCTATTAACATTAGTTTAATAGAATTATAAGAAGACTAGTCCACGGCACCCTCATAATAACGAGGCCAACATGACCATAACCGACGACCAGGCGAGACCAGAAAATATACATAACTTACCTGGTAACTTATTCCGACCGAATAAGCCTCAATGGAACCTGGTTCATTAATCAAATAGGAAGCTCGATGAAGAAACCCGCTGTATCGACCATGGCCGTGGTCAACGTCAAAACCGGTTAAGTATCCCATTCCTCCACGCGCTGAGCCTCAGAAACCCCCATCAGGACCCTTCGAAAAGACCACAAAGAGAAATTGTCATAAAAGGGAAATTGCCAATCTTGCACTCCGAGGGCAATTTCTCGGAGCCCGGTCAGAACACTCGAGGTGCGAGTGATCGTCACCAAGCGGATACCAACTGCTGACCCGGCGCTTTAGCAATGACGCCGGAAACACTCACTCAGCGAATGATCGCCAACCACCGGCGCCAGCGCTGCGAAGGCCTCAAGCCGGAGCCGGGCCAGACTTTAAAGTTAGTCTTAAAATTATACTCCGCAGCCTTAGCTGTGTAATCTGAAATATTTTAACTGTTAAAAATAATATTTTCCCGAAGCAATGCATGTTCGTTTCCTAAACTCATTCTTGCGTTTGTGCAAGTTAACTACAAATGAATTCGCAAACGAATTCACAAATGAAGTTGACACGCGCATCCGGCCTTGCACAAGCGAATAAAAGTGCAAGGGCAACTTCCCGGCTTAGGTCGATAGCACCCAGTAAGTGCTGACCGCAGCGTCTGCCCCATTTCCCGGTGCAGCAAAAGCAAGTGCAAAGCTCCGACGTCGGCAGAGGCAGCGACTAAGTTAGGGGTATAAATACATCATATATTATAAACATATTTTAGTTCGATTATTTTATCCAATAAAACCGGACCAAGTGTCCGATGAAATATATTTTTTTAAACAAACTACTCGAGAGTGTTTAACTGGCGCCCAACGTTTAAGGGTCCTGTCCGCTGAAATATCCTTGGTATCGAGTCGAAGTAAAACTTATAAGTGCACCCCATAGGCTGCCCGGTTTCCACTGATCCGAATAAATAAGTCGCGAATCTCCAAAAATCGAATCGAAGTAAAACTTATAAGTGCACCCCATAGGCTGCCCGGTTTCCACTGATCCGAATAAATAAGTCGAGAATCTCCAAAAAACCACCTGCAAGTGCACCCCATAGGCTGCCCTGGTAACACCGCGAGAGCGCTTCAAAGGAAAGATAAACGCTGCTGGACAACCCGGCAAAATAGAGAACTCACTTACATCGGCCTGAAGGCGATCGCCACAGACAACTGGACGGGAGTGTCAGGAGAAAGGTACCCCAGTAGCAGGAAGCAAAAAGGAAGACTACCAACTGACTTCCAATTTTATATTATTATATTATATTTATATTAAGCTAACTCCCAGAAAGAAACACACACAAAAATTAATTAAAGCAAAAAAATTAAAAATTTACAAGAAAACAAAGCTAAAAAGCTCATAAAACAAACATTAAAACAACATAACTTTAAGACTACGTATTTTACACAACAAATCTACTCATCTCTATACATAAAAAAAATTTCCAACAAAAACACACAATGGCTAACCCAAATAATTTAATCAGGCCCGCTTTGCTAAACAATAACGGAGTACAAGCTCCTGAAGTAAATCAAGTCCCAGCGAATATGCAGGCCCAAATACAAGAAATAGTGGAGAGAATTTTAAATCAAAGATTAAACTCAGATACAGTGCCTCTAATTGATCAGACATATAATGCCAATCTAAATAATATTAGTGAATTTGACAGAGTCCCAGACATAGTGAAAAGCCTCAGGGAATTTTCTGGCCAAGCAGGAGAATTCAGTTCATGGAGAAAAAGTGTAGAAAGAATAATAAAAATATATTCATTAACAGAAGGGTCCCCGAGATATTATGGAATTCTAAATGTCATTAGAAACAAAATAGTAGGTAATGCAGATTCTGTTTTAGAATCATACAACACCCCACTTAACTGGACAGCAATTTCCAAATGTCTTACAGCCCACTACGCTGACAAACGAGACGTTACAACCTTAGAATATCAGATGACTTCATTAGTACAGGGTAATCAAACCACTGCAGACTTCTACCAACAGGTCTATACCCACTTGTCACTTATCCTAAATAAAATTTCATGCATGGAAATGGGAAGAGAATCAATTGATCTTTTCGCCAAATCTTACAGAGACAAGGCGCTCGATACATTTATTAGAGGTCTTAACGGCGACCTACCCAGATTGCTAGGTACAAAAGAGCCAGCAGATCTTCCATCTGCCCTCCAACTATGCGAGAGACTAGAAAATCAGAAATTCAGAACGAACTATGCAAACAATAGTCAAAGTAATTCAAGGAAATTTGACGGACCTACTAGAGGACCAGCCTTACCAAAAAAATTCGTACAACAACCTTTCAATACAGCTAGACAAACTTTTATTCCACAATTAGCTCATGTTCCACAGACTTCTAATACGACTCCCTATTTTTCAAGGCAGCAAATGCAATTTGCTGGACAGAACCAACAATATGCTGGTTACCCAACATTACAACCACCACGTCCATTGGCTCCAAAGCCACAGCCTAAACCAGAACCTATGGATATAGATAAAAGTTTACAGACAAGACAAGTCAACTACATGAACAGACCGAATAATGGAATGCAGGGTAAACGACCCCCACCTCAAATGACAAGCGGACTGGTAGACAAAAGACAGAGAAACTTCCACCTAAACACCGACCCAGAACCGACTACAGAAAATTCTGACCAATTGACGGAAACTGACGAGACAGCAGTCGCTGAATATTACGCAGAAGTTTCAGATTTCGAACAAGACGATACTGAATACACTGGCCTTCATTTTTTAGAGTAGGAGCCTCTTCATTACCCTACTTCCAATGTAAAACTGGTGATGGAGAGATGATACACATTTTAATAGATACTGGATCTAATAAAAATTATATCCAACCGCGATTAGTAAAAAAACCAATCAAGAATCAAAAACCTTTTCAAGTGAACTCCGTAGCAGGAGCCTTGCATATCACACACCATACAATTACCAATCCATTTGACTTAAAAGATACATTTGCTAAATTCTTTTTACTACCTTCACTAGAAACTTTCGATGCTATTATAGGAAACGACACACTTCGCGAAATCAATGCTCAAATTAACATGCAGGAAGGTTACATTTCAATTAAAAATAAACTTCGAAATAAAATGAAACAAAAAACTTCAGCTGAAGTCAACAAACTAAATATTCGAGTAGATCATACAACGGAAATACAAAAGAAAAATTTAAAAATTATTTGCTCTAGATTTCCTAATTTATTTGGCGACCCGAACGAAAAATTGACATACACTACCAAAGTAGAAGCCACTATAAGAAGTACAAACGAAAGTCCAATTTACTCAAGGCACTATCCATACCCAGAAGCACTTAGACCAGAAGTTGAGAAACAAATTCAAGAGCTTCTCGAAAACGGTGTAATCCGACCCTCAAGGTCTCCATATAATTCTCCCATATGGATCGTACCGAAAAAAATGGATGCCTCCGGACAGAAAAAACATAGAATGGTAATTGACTTTAGAAAACTTAACTTGGTGACTATTCCAGACAGATACCCTATACCAGACATTAACAACGTACTGGCACAACTCGGACAAAATAAATATTTTTCTGTTTTAGACCTTAAAAGTGGATTTCATCAAATCCCCCTCAGACATTCGGACATCGAAAAAACTGCATTTTCAGTAAATCAAGGCAAATATGAGTTTACCAGACTTCCGTTTGGACTCAAAAATGCCCCTTCAATTTTTCAAAGAGCTTTAGACGATATTCTCAGGGAACATATAGGAATTAGGTGTTTCGTCTACATCGACGACATTATTATTTTCAGCAAAAACGAAGAAAATCATCTTAAAGACATAGAAATCATTTTTAAAATCCTGGAAGACGCAAATATGAGAATTCAGTTGGATAAATGCGAATTTTTTAAGAAAGAAGTTGAATTTTTAGGTTTTTTAGTAGCAGATACCGGAATAAAGAAAAACCCCGAAAAGGTGAGAGCAATCGTCGAGTTCCCCGAACCAAAGACGGTAAAAGATCTTTGTTCCTTTTTAGGACTGTCAGGGTTTTACCGCCGCTTCATTAAAGATTATGCAAAGTTGGCAAAACCCCTTACAGCCCTTTTAAGAGGGGAAGAGGGCCGAGGCCGAATTTCCAAAAATGCCTCAAGCAAAACATTGATCGACCTTGATGAAGACGCAAAGGAAGCATTTAGTAAATTAAAACAAACTCTCGCTTCCGAAGAGGTAATGTTATCATATCCAGATTATACTAAGGAATTTCAATTAACTACCGATGCCTCTGATTACGCTATTGGTGCCGTATTGGCCCAAGAGGACAAACCTATCATGTTTATTTCGAGATCCTTAAGTAAGGCAGAAGAAAGCTATGCTCCAAACAAAAAAGAGATGCTAGCCATAATTTGGTCTATACAGACTCTTAGAAATTTCCTGTACGGTCCGACTAAAGTAAAAATATTTACCAACCATGAATCTCTCACACACCCAACTAATCTTAAAAGCCGTAACGATCAGATGAAGAGATGGAAAGCAATCTTAGAGGAGTACAATCACGAACTGTTACACAAACCAGGCAAAGCAAACGTTGTTGCCGATGCTCTGAGTAGACCTCCCATTCAAACGCGAGGGGAAGTAAACACATTAACAGGAACTATTCACAGCAGTTTCAGTTCTACTGAAAGATTGATATCAATGGCAGAAAAACCAGTAAATGTTTTTAAAAATCAAATATTACTCTTTGTAGGAAAGACTCCCTCCTATAAATTTGAACTTGTTTTTCCCACTTACCATAGACACACTATTACTAAACCAATATTTAATTCTGAAATCTTATTAAAAATTTTAAAAGATATTAAAATTTTAAAAGAAATTGGAAGGAAAACAAACAACATCTGCTTAGCAAAATTTACTTTCCACAGATGAGGGCTAAAATAATTAAAGTTGTAAAAGAATGCCAAATTTGCAAAGAACAGAAGTACGAAAGACATCCCAACAAACCAGAATTACAAAAAACATCTTACCACAATATTCAGGACAAATTATTCACATAGATTTTTACCTTACATGCAAACAAGTCGTTATGACTGCAATAGACAAATTCTCAAAATTCTCAAATCTCGAGCAACCCAAGACATAAAAGAACCTTTAAAAGAATTATTAATAAATTTTGGTATCCCAGAAATTATAGTAATAGACAATGAAAAATCACTCAGTTCAGCTCCAGTAATGCGAATGTTACAAGATCAATTCAACATAGAAGTTTACAAAACACCCCCCTATAACAGTTCAGCAAATAGCCAAATTGAACGTTTTTATTCAACATTATCAGAAATTATTAGGTGTCATAAAGCTGAAAAATTACACGCTTCTTTAAAAGATCTTATTGAAAGATCGGTTGTCAGATATAATTATTCCATACACTTTACCACTAACAGAAAGCCAGTTGACTTATTTTTTGGAAAATAAGTAGCACAAAACCCTTACCTACTGCAGGCAGAGAAGGGGAAAATGACAGAAAGAATTAAAATCACTCAAGAAAAAGATTTAGCATTCCATAATAAAAGCAGAGACCAAATAAAAAAATATTCACCAGGAGATGAGATATTCGTTCAAAATAATAAAAGATTAGGTACCAAACTATCCGCCTGATATAAAAAAGAAATTGTAAAAGAAGACAAAAACACTACAGTACTAACAGAAAGTGGAAGAATTGTTCATAAACAACTTATTCGAAATTAAATCACATTTACAGAACCCTTTTCACTGTGTGCGCTGCTGAGGTGCAAATAACTGACTACACCACATCCAATATCCTGACTCTGACTACCGGACTGGCAAAGGTACAAACGGGAACCTTCAGATTAATCCATATCATTGAATTAGAAAAATATGTGTTCGCGCGAGAAGTGCGCTTGGTTTCGAGCGGCAGGGTGGGAGCAAGCAAGCTCGCTGTAGCGGTGCTAAAGCTTGCGCCCGCTCTCCCGCTTATCGGCCGTTCTCGGCCGGATCTATCCTGATCCCCTCCAGCGCCCCCTTCGCGGAAAAAATTCCAGTACGAAAGTTATAAGTGAACTTGTCCGTGGTCGCCATCTTCGCTTTCCAGCGGCGTTAGTCTTTCCGATTCCAATTTAAAGTGAAAGTGATAGGTGAAAATATATATATACACCCATACGCCCAGCCGCAGTGAATTTTTCATTTTTTTTAAGTGCAAAAGTACTTAGCCTCTCTCGGCCCCCTACTTCGTCGCGCTGTGATCCGCTGGTGTCCAAGCGTACATTTACAATATATATATATATATATATTTCACTTATTCCTAAATTCACATTCAATTCACATACACAAGTCCGACACTAGACTGCATTAATTATTCACAAAACAAAAACATACACACAACTTACATAAATTATTTAAAAATAAATAAATAAAAACACACACAATTTATATTAATTATTCTACAGATAAAAACATCCACAATTTTTATTAATTATTCAAAAATACAAACACACCGCTTTAATAGACACACACAAATTACATTAATTATTAAATATAATAATTTTATTAAGTAATTATAATTATAATTTTCCAATAAAACGAAGCAAAAAAAAGAAAACTATTAACCCATAAACCTACCCAAAAAACCTACCTAAGACACAATAAAATAAACTTGAGAAAAATTCTTCATTAATAAATAAACATAAAAATCAATTATAACTGCAAAAATATATATCATATTTTCACTCTCCACACACACATACATATATCGGGGCAAGCTTCGCGCTATTCTGTGCCAAGCTAAACATATTTACAAACTTACATACATATTGGCTAGCCTCGCGCTATTCTGCGCTGAACGGCAAACTCCACAGCTTCAAAAACACATACATTTCCGAGCGCCTGCCTAAGGGCCCACATACATACATACGTACATTGCAATTTTTCTCCTCTCCTCTTTGCTCATACAGCGTGCACGAACACCTGCACCATACATTCCCAACGGGCAAAGAACGGCAATACCCTGTCGACTAGAAGATACCCTTCACTAACAACTTAAATAATATTAGTTACGTTAACAAAATATATTTTTTTTGACAAAAATATTTTTTTTTGTTAGCCGAATAATTGTTAAATTGTTGAAAAACCATTGCAGCCACACGCATTAGCTATTTTCGAGCTTTTTTTTATTTTTTTTTATTTATTTTTTAAATAAAATAACATAAAATAAATATAAACTAAAGTTAAGGCAAGAAGATTAAGCTAATTTCGTGGTCGTATCAGTTGTCCCCCAAAACCTAAGTGACTATATTTCTGGCTTGTTTTTTTTTTTGCTATTATTTTTAGCGGCTTTTTTTTAAATTTTTTTCGATTTCCCGTGCGCTTTCTAAAATCCGAATTATAGCTAATTTCAGTTGTTGTTTTTTTTTGACTGCTTGTTTTAGCTATTTTTTTTGGCGGGTTTTTTAAATTTATTAGATTTTCCGTGCTCTTCCTCAAATCGGAATTATAGCTTACTTCAGTTGCTATTGTTGTAGCTATTTTTTTGGCGGGTTTCTCGTGCGCTTCCGGAGATCCAAGGCAAAGCCAACTCCACAGGCTAATTTTTTCGGTTTTATTTTTTGTTTATTTTCTTCGGGGTATTTTTATTTGTTTTTTTTTTTCTGTTCCTTGCACCGTTTTCTACGATTTGTTTGGATCGTATTCCTGAATACAAAATCGAATTTAGCTTCGAATAATCCGCTCATAATTTCCGCCAATTTTTGCAGAAAGTTCTAGCGATATTTTGGCTAGTTTTAGCTATTTTTTAGCTATATTGTGCGGATAAAGCTATTTCTGCAAGTTTTTCACAGCGGTTGTTATTTAACGTTTATTTATTTTTTTTTTTGTGAGCTTTCTTCCACTTGTGCGGCGTGTAGGGCTTTCTTTGTCGGGGATAGCTGAGTATGCCCGGAAAGGGTGATAAGAAACCGAACTCAACCCCAGGAAAAGAACAAAAAGCCAGCCCGAGCTCTCCGCTTGCCTCACGCGCCCAGCCAACACCTAGGACCGCAAGTCCAACAGTCAGAGCGGCATCCAGTCCCAAAAGAAGAAATCTTCCAGCAACAAGCTCAAAGACAACTCCAAAAATCGTTATTTCTAAACCGTTCTAGCGAGTCTTCACTTGCAGTCAAGCCAGAGAATCCCTCTGCTTCCGGAACCGAATTCCTAAGGGTAACACGCGCTACCAGCAAAAAAATGGCATCCTCAGACCAGCCAACAGCCGCAACCGCGGCGTTGCACAAATTTATTGCGGTCAGCGATCGCGTTAGCCTTTTCGAAGCCAAGATCAATACTCCTGATCA
>VNJS01001678.1:0-20015 GCA_008042575.1 Drosophila watanabei | reverse complement strand
GTCCATAGAGCGGACTGGCATTACGGACACTGGCCAGGGACACGCGTGCAGTTGTGGGACCACCGCCACCGCCAGTGCGATTGGCGGCGGCCACATGCGGAATCAGGGATCTTTTGGGGGCTGGCAGTCGAGTGGGCACCTTCAGGCGGTCAGCGGCAAACGGGCTGCCATTGAGCGACTTCCTGCACTCCATTTGGGCTCCTCCTCCTCCTGCTCCCCCGAAGGCAGGCGTCGGAATTGAAGAACCTGATGCACTTGTTGCACAGAGCTTACTCGGCGATTTTGATAGTAGCGGAGGTGGACGCGGTGAGTTACCTTCCTCCCCCTTAAAGATATGAGGATTAATGTCCACCAGCTGGCTTAGAGCTACGTCCTTGCCCTTGAACACCGAGCCTTCCTCCCACTCGCCGGTTATCACCCCGAGTTCCGAGTCCTTGTCAATGCAGGTTACCGATTGCATGCGTCCGTCGCTTCTCTGGAAGTAGAGCTTATCGCCGATCTGAATGCGATCCATATATATTTATATATACACGGATGTTATGTGGTGTATGCAATTAATGGCGTTCATCCAATTTTCTGTTACGCTATATATATATATATACGATGTTGCTGCTATAATTTACTGTTGAGTGTGGGGTTTGGTTTGGCAAAGTTATTAGACTTTTCGTTTCGTTGGTGGTTTCCTCAACTTACGTCGTAGGCATGGCCTGCTATTCCTTATAATTAATATATATATATATTTTTGTTATATATATTAATAACTTTTCCTATTTTTTTGTGCGTTTTTCTTTAGAAATGTACAAAAGATGCTGGCCTAAAGCCGACAAGTTTTGACTGGTTCTCTGAGTCCTTCTAGAAGTCGTTCAGCTGAGCTACTCCGATTTTAATTTTTTCTAAGTTCTCGAATTGACACAAAAAACTCATAGCTACACAGTCGGCATAGCTACACAGTAGCTTCATGATGTGAAGGAATTCAGTGTCATATTCCATTTGTAGCAGGGAGGACCTTAAGAATGCATACCCTATTCAGCAAGTGGTAAGCGAGAGATTCAGGTGCTTGAATGTTACAGTAATAGAGTCTTTAAGGACATTTTATATTTCTTTTTCTTTTAATTTTAAGAATAAAACATAATTAGAACACTTAACAAAGGAACAGAGCAAAGTTTCACCACATGAATTACTCCGCTCCCCACTGCATAAAAGCGAATGGGTCTTTTCTGTAGGTAAACCAACATACCTCCTACCAGTTCAGAATGAAAGTTGTAGCTTTTTCAGGACCAAAAGTCCCTTTGCGTAACTCTATAAAGCTAAGGGGGTTTTCTTTCTTAAAGTGGTGTCAGGTTAGTCCTGGTCCCCCTTTTCTCTCGCCGCTGCGATTTTATGGTTAACATGTTTGGAGGGTGTTGGCTCGTAAATTCCTTTGCCGGCTGCTTTTTTGGGGTTAGCAGCTTCTTTTGATATATGGCCATTGCTTCGTTACGGGTTAGTACTTTTCAAATTAGATTTCTCCTTTCTGGGTGTGTATGTGTGTTTTTGTGTCATAAACTCACAGAAAGGTTCTTCTATATTTACACACAGGCGAACCCAAACCCAAACCCAAAACACACATTCTGTAAATAAATAGCTGACGCTGGGGACTGCCGTTTCGTTGTCTAGACTTCTCTGATTGGAGGACAATTAAAAGCACACACACATGGCAATGGGTATCCCTTCGAGATCCTCGAAAGAAGGGATCAAACAACACATGCTGTCCCCTGACCAGTCAGGTGTAAAAACTAATTTACGGCAATTCCTTGTCGAATAACCCCAAAAACCGCAAAACGAAACCTCAAGGTGAAAAGTTTTTCTCTTTCTGGGCAACTGCACTTTCATGCTGGGCATTTTACACAGGAAGAAATTATAGTTTGGTGTTTTTTTTGTTCGTATTTTAATAATACAATTATGAGATTTTTATCACTGTTGAAATTAATTTTAGAAATATATCTAAAAGACTAAAATTAATTGACTTTAAAAAAACGAGGTATTAAAAATAAATCAATTTAGTCCGGACTCGAACCATCCAAGGTCAGTGCGAGGGAGATAGATAGAGGCTTACAACTTTATTGTCATATAAATTCAATGTTTTTCATCCGATTAGAAAAATTTAAATTATTGTTTTAAAATGTTTGAACCCTGAACCGTATATAATTATGAAATAATATATCATCCTATCTTCCACCTTCTTTTTTTTCTCTGCACAACAAGTCCCTTTCCCTTTCTGGTCTAGTTTTGGTTATCAGTTACTGGGTCAGCATCGGGGGGTACGGACCATAAATCTCATGGAGGCTGATGCTGCTGCAGCAATCAGGCCCTGTGCAATCTCAATCTGCATCAGAAATCAGCGAGAAGCAGTGCCAACTTGTCAGGGCCAAATAGATAGGACGACCGAGCGAACCAATGGCCCACTGGAAATGGGAGATGGTAGATGGTAGATGGGAAATGGCGTCAAGGGCGCCATAAATGAGAATTTCCGTTTCATTTCCGCCCCGTTTGTTTGCCATTGTGTGTGTGTTTCTGTGTCTGTGTGTGTGTGAGGTTCATTTGTGGCACATAATGAGCAGGCAAAAGCGTCGTGGCTCTGTATCGATTTTCATTTAAAGTGGCAGAACAGGACTCCTTCGCCTAATGGCATTTGGTAGCCCGAATTTATGGCAACTTGACCTCGGCCATTTGTCGGCATTCGAGCACAATTAGAGGGGGAGTCGAAGCTGTGGCGAAATGCAGTTTCAGGGGCAAAAGCACGGCAAATATGGGTCAAACCAGACCATACAATTCAATTAAATGCACAGCCTCCAGGAGAAGTGAAAAGTCTCTCGGGGGAATATTTATGGCGGGGAGCTTGGGGAAAAGAATAAAGCTCGTAGGAGGCAAGGCCCAAGGACACATAAATTTGCTTACCCCTGACGCGATAAGCGGGAAACATGTTGATACACAGGCGAAATAAAATATATGTCGTCTGAATGGAGACCAGGACACCGGCACACCAGCATAGCAAAGGACATAGGACACACCGCAAACCCCAAAGATTTATGCGGAAATAATCGTTGCGGCCATAAATTATAGCCAGCAGCTAGACGGAAATCTCCGCTCCGTTACATCGATAAACCATCGAGATGTCAGTCACAAACAAAACACTTAGTTCAAACCAAAACACACACAAGTACACACCAAACACAGTTTAATTTTGTTTATTAAAAATATAAATTAAGAAAATGGCTGTTCCAATAACGCGAAAACAAACCACAAGGAACACAATGATCACAAATATGCAGTAAGTTTTGGTACTCTTTGAAAATTGAAATTTATTAACTTTACGATCATTTTCAGGACCGAATCGTCACAGAGCTGGGATGACATCTGCAGTTCTGAACATCTGAGTTCCCATTCGAGCCTTCAAATCATGACACGGTGAGAGGATATGCTTTTAGGGGTTAAATCACATTTTTTAAAGTTAAATTCCAGAGTTTACTTGATATGCATATCCACTTAAAAATATACTATTATACTATATATACTATTCCCCAGGACTTCCCTGCTCCTGTTAGACTACAAACAATTCAAGGCTGCCCGCACCATTCAACGCAGCTGGCGGCGCTTCTACAATCTCGCCAAGTTTCGCAACAGAACCAAGGCGGCCATCACAATCCAGCGCTGGTGGCGTGGTTTCTCGGTAAGAAACAAGCACTTTAGCTTCGTGGAGAACCTGCTGCAGCAGAGGCTGGAGCGTCACTATCAAATGGCAGCCACCAAGATTCAGGCCCTGTTCCGAGGCTGGAAGGTAAGGCAGACGGTGCACGACAACAGTCGTCTGCGTAAAATGCAGGTCTGCGCCGCTGAGGATCTGCTTAACTGTGTGGCCTTCAAGCTGCACCATCTGCTAAGAACCCACGCCATACCCGGTGTGTACTCTCTGAAGAACTCCAGGTGAGTCATCTCTTTACTTTATTTAAGATTTTGTCTTAAAGTATTACTCTTTATCCAAAGCTGCTTGTCGCGCATAGAGAAACTGCTGGCAAGCCTGCAGTTCCGTTTCCGCAATGGACTTGTAAAGTCTCAAAATGCTAAAAATGTGGCTGAAGAGTTTGACCAGTGCCAGAGTCGCAAAGTATCAAAGAGCCAAACACAATACTGGAGCCAGTGCAAGCCCAACTGCTATGAGAACTTGAAAATGTCCAAGGACATGGACAGGAGAATGTACAGGATCATCGAGATGTACGATGTGGCGCAGAAGAAGGCGAATGGTGCCTTGCTGCAAAAGCAAAAGAAATTGAGTGAGTGGGGATGGGCATTGAGCTAAAATGCTTAATTTACCAATTTTCTCCTCTATAGAAATTGATAAAAAACTACTGGCCAATATGAAGAGGTCGGCGGAGAAGAACAAACGCGATTTTTGTGGCGATGTCATTGCCAGCATGCGACGCTGGAACTTTCTGACTGAAAAGAAGATCAATGTGGACAAGAATGTGTTTAAAAATCCGGACAATCTAGAGAGCTTTCTCACTGAAATTTCGGAACTTGCTAAGGAGTATGAAAACTGCTCCTGTCACTGCCACATTCCCGTATTCGATGAAATCTACTGCAACTAGAGAACCCTCAGTAAAATACAGTCCAGAGTATTACTTTTTTAACAGACGATTTGATTTATTTAAAACTGGGGCCACACAAGATCTTTACGAGCATTATACATCATATTTGGTTCAGGTTACTCTCAGCTAAAGATCGCCTTGAAGATATCGACTGGGGATGAAGCAGGTAAAGCATTAGTTCAAGGCTCAGAGGAGCGAATACTGTCAACTCACCAAACATATTGCCAAAGAATCGCAGCAGCACAGTGATGAAAGAGGGTCTTTCTATCCAGGTGAACTGTGTTGTCATCTCATCTGATTTTGTTTTGGAATTGTTGTGAATCGCATTTTAAACTAATTAATATCGTGGGAGATTACCTATGCGCTCGCAATCCAATCGCTCGTTGTCCAAGTTAAAGTTAGGGTTAACCTGACCTATTGGCGGTCCCGTAGACGCTGGTGTGGAGTCGTCTGCGTTATCCATCTCGTTATTGAATTTGGATTAAAGGGGAAAAATACTTTTACTAAACTAGAAATTTTCGACTAAATTATTGTTCGTATAAAACTATCCGTGTTCGTTCGGGGCTGGGACTGAAATTTGTATTGGGGGATTTCGAAGGGAAGCTAGGCCAACTCTTGAGTCAAGGATTGCTATGATCGAGCTTGAGGCTTCAAATTAAATTGTAAAGCAAACAATTCAGCCATATTTACCTTCTTGTGACCAGCTGGAAATTATGGTCCAAGTGTGCGATTTATGATGCAAACTTTTTTAAAAGCAAAAACATTAAGCATCCGCAATGCAAATACACACCGAATGCGAGGTGGGCCTGTCCCTCAACGGGCATAAATTAAGGCCAGTTGCTGTTGCTTTTAATTAGACACTAAAGCCTGGGCAAAGGCCAGGGACGACGATTTCTCCCGCTTCTGGCCACGACATCAAAACAGAGGTTCACACAGCGGGGGATGCTGGTAATTGTACGACTGGCTCATCATCATCATCTCCATAATAATCAGCATCCTCAGATATGCAATTAGAGGACAAACGAAAAATGTGTCTTGGTCAGGCGCTGTCATCGTCGCCCAGGGACAAATACACATATTTCCCAGACTCGTTCATGCACATATATACTATACAATATATATATACGACTGGAATTAACCATATTCATCAGGACCACAACTAAATGCAACATTTTTGGCCGCTAATGACGAGGCAACGTTGTCGTCCAAGTCGTTGTCGTCGTCTTGAATGCTTAACTTGTATTGCCACGGGGCCAGGCTCTTTATCACTTGGTTAATTACTTATGTTATGTTGATTCTACACCCCCTGACCCGCCTGTTGGCCAGTTTCTATCGTCGTTCCTGGCAAACGAATTTCGTTTAATTTGTGGCCAACATGTCAGGTCGGTTGGTCCGGTCCGGTCCGACTCGGTCCGGTCTCTTGACATGTTCGTTTCAGTGGCATTATTATAATGAACCCCATGGCTCCAGGCAGGTGGTCTGTGGTCTTAAAGTTGTCATAGATCTTTAAAGGATATTATTTGCAGGAAATATGAATTACAAGTTAATTGCATTCCTCAAAGAATAACTTAAAAATGTCATTATTCAGAGGGTTTTGCAAGCACTAAATAATTAACCCAAGACCACAATTTTTTTCAAAACAATAATCCTGCCAGAATCCTGCAGCTAGCATCCGCTCTGTTTAAGCCCAAAATGTATATAAAGCCCACATCAAGGCTGAAGACAGGGACAGCTCAAACTGAAATGAAATCGTAAAAAATACAACTGTCTAATTTAAGCTTATTAAAAACTTTTTTCAGCGAAATTTTTGCCAAACATTTGGCAGGACTAAAAGCAACTTTGCCATTTGTTATTTTTATTTCCCCGCCCTCTCGCTCGCTCTGGCGCTGTCAAGCCGCTTTGCAAACATTTTGGCCACGGTTTTAGCCTGGGTTCTCGGCCATCATCGAAATGCTGTAGCCAAACCGAAATGGATTCCTAAAAATAACAGTTGCACTTGGTGGAGAGACCATTTCACTTTCGGCCCTGTTTTAATGCACATTGTGTGCGGTTCTTGGGCCGCGAAAATTTGCGCTTCGGCTTTTTCCGCTGCTTAATTAAATGTGTTAAGAGCTGAAACTTTTTTTTTGCCCAGCAGCAGCTGCTGGCCAAGATAGTTGACAGATTTCCGAGAGGCGGGGATTCGTCACGGCAGCTAAGCTAGGTCCTTGATTATGGTTATGGGGATGGTAAGGGTTAGGGAGTAAGGCTAATAAAAATTGAAACCTTTATTTAGTTGCTTGGTTTGGTTTATTTAATGTCCTGCCTGCTAATGAGTAAAGCCTTAAGTATGTCCAAACAGGAGACCCCTTTCATGTGGGCAGGGACAAGTGTGACCACAACACAAGGCGCTCAAATGTTTCCTTTCAAATTAATTAGAACTTTGCGGTAAGGGCAGAGCCACCACCCCGTCATCATCAGCCTCCGCATTGATGGCGGCCAACCCCAAGTGTAGGCTACAAAATGGTTTTTGGCCAACAATGAAATCTGAGTTGTAATTGCCGGCACACAAACATATAATTAACTAAATAATGAGATGAGCAGCAGCGGGAGCGGGAGCCGGGGGTGTGGCTGGGCGGTGTCTTAGCCATTTGGCCGTTGTTAACGGCATCCGTAATTGCCTTTGATATGTTCAGCCACACTTGGTCCCCCAGTTCGGGGTTTTTCAATTAATGTTTTCTGCCAAAATGTCTTTCCAGGTACACACACTTTCGTGTTTGCTTTCGCTTCCAGCGCGGCGGTGTAAAAGTTTTTTAATTTATTGGCCATAAATTCAACAACATTTGGCCATCACTGGCACCTGCACCGCACTGAAGCAGTTAAGGTGAAGTGAGGAAAATATGCCGGGGAGGAAATGTATAATTCTTTGCTGCCGTCTTTGAATTGGAAAAACGTTGCCTAATTACCTTGTTGAAATGAAAATAAACATCTTTGGTTGTTAATTAATTATAAAGCCCAATTTCATTGCTCGAAATATTTGTGAATTGTGGATGTATGTAATTTCCCCTGAAAATTTAGGTATCTTTTGTTTTTCTCATGGTTAACTTAATTTTAATTAGAGAGAGAAAAGCAAAACTGTTAGAGAATGCAGCTACAAAGAAACTCTCTCTCGTGCGCTACTGAGAGAGGGAGAGAGAGAGCAAAAATTGACGAACTGAGCAGTACTTTCGAGTCACTTTTAAATTGAGAGGACTCCCTCTTGCAAGCTCTACTATTAATAGTAACTCCACTTTAGAATATTAACAAATAAAACCCATATGTATAGACGTTAACGCAAAACAAACCCTAGATCTTGTTGGGATTGTGTCAAATCAACTACTTCACTGACTTTATATCTTCGATAAGGATGTTAGGATAATTAGAAAAAGGTCAGTTGAAATAGAAGTCAATTTCAGAGACTCAGTTGCAGTGCAGCCCTCCTTCAAATCGGTTTAAATATGCAGAAATTTCTCGCCGTTTTTTACGGATACGCTCTGGTTATAGGCCTGATCTCCTATAGACATGTGGACGGGAGATTCCGACAGACTAGGATAACGAGGACTTATGCATGGATTGTAAATCTGGGTCTGTTGGCAGCTTTACCATATAACCTGTGGACAGTGGCCAAGAACAACTCGTCAGTTCCCCTAGTTCCGCCTTTCCTAAAAATAGCGCCGTATATCCTTACTTCGATTAACTATGCCGTAATCATGTACACCTTGGCCTTGCGTGGACGTCGGGATAACATTACCTTGGATATGCAAAGGTTAATCACTCAAGTGAATCGTGAGATGGCAAGATCAGGAAAGAAGACAAGCTCAAAGCTATGGAGACTGCTCTATTTGAAGATTTCTATACTTGTTTCCAAATCGCTGAGCCAATTGCTGTCAAGTTTTATTTACGGTACACCCCTGGAATTTCGTTACAAGCCACAAATATCATCGCTAGTATTAAACATTGGAAAGAACTTGGTAGCGGCCAGCGAATTCTTATATTTTCTAGCTTTCTGGGAAATTGTCCGAGGCTATGATTTCATCAATGAGCGCATAGAGGAGCTCATTCCGCACTTAAAGTCTAACAAGAAGGAACTTTCACGCCTGTGGGCATTGCACTTGAAACTTGGTAAAACTCTCAAACGGATACATGGACTTTTTGGCCCTCAGATGCTGGCTGCTCGATTAAATTACTTTCTTTCCAACGTAATGAATGGCTACATAGGCATTCTTCTCTGGAAAGACAAGGCTACGCCCTGCTTTTTTGTGTATTCCAGGGCCATCCAGTTTGTACTTCGCTCCTTGGACTCCTTCTTGCACGACTATATAATCGGTCTGGCGTCTGAATATCAGAGTAAACGTAGGGACTCTATCACCGAAGAGGAAACTATGTCTAAGGAGGTAATGTTTTATTTATTTTCAATAATATTCATTCTGTTAAACATATGGCTTATTTGTAGACAAGTGCTTATATCATATACGAAAGCAGCATGAAGTTTGACCTGAAGATTTGTGGACTCTTCACAGCCAATAAAATGGCTTGGCTTCAAATGATGGAATTGATACTGACCCACTTTATAGTTTTGCTGCAGTTTCATCTGGTTTTGGGCAGGAATTAGAACATACGAAATAAGGAAAAACTTTTGCTTTAAGTGCGTCGATCAACACACATGATTTGTTTTTGTATTCTCAAAGGAGCGTAGTTGAAAGATTTTTGGCTTTTATTAAGATTGAAGACTCTTTTTAAGCACCTCTCTTTGCTTTTCTCCTTAACAAATTAGCTCAAAAGCTAACCCAAAACAAGGTTAAAACCAAGGCGAGGTAAGGAGTAAGCCAGACTGGTAGAGGGAGAAAGACATAGAGCAAGCGATTAACATTTATTGGGTCTGAACTTTAATTTGCCTTGGCTTTTGGCCGAAAGGGAAACTCACCTCGCACTGGCACTGGCCTGTTGGCCATTTGGCCATTTGGCCATTTGACATTCGAACTGCTGCTGGATTTATGGGATTGCCTGTGTCGATTAGTTGGCCATAAATCTTCAGTTTCGGTGTTTGCTTATGGTCAGCAGTTCAGCCGATTTGCCCGATTTAACCCCAAACTATAGTATATATGTGTAAGCACGCATTGTTCTCACGATTTTCCCTTCCATTGTTTAGACAATATTCTTGGCTTCTCCACTGACAGCAAACAAATTTACGATTCATGCCCGGAATATTGTAAATTTGTTTTCTTTTTTGTTGCTTTCATTCTTCATCATTGCACCATTAACAGGTTAACTCATTTTAAATGAAATCTCCGCTGAGCGAAATATAAATATATGAAAAGGAGGCAGAGGGAGCAAAGGGAGCAACACAGCGCAGGACCTCTTCTAATTTGCAAAGTTTTTACGCTGACTGAACTTTAACCCTGCCGCAGGTGTTAAAAATGATTTGCAAAATGCAAAACTTTGCGTTATAAATTCATAGCCATACATATATTTAACAGAAACAAAAAAGAAGAACAAGAAACAGAAAGCGAAAGAAGTTAAAATTGCTCAAGTTTTATATATATAGAGTACATACATTTCTCCCGGTTTGTTCGCCGGTGAAATATGCAAAAAGTTTAATCAAATTCCCCCAGCAAATCGCATTGTACTAAATCGTATTTTGTAGTTTTCCCAGGCATCTCACGTAAATTAAACACATAAATAAATTTTAAAATTTGACAAAAATAATCCAAAATAATCATAACTAACCCTGAACCATATAAGATACGTAGCGACTAGTTCGCAAAAAAAAAGTAAATCTTAAAGATTATAACGTCAAGAACTATCAAATTTGGTTATAAGTTTCAAAGCCCAAAAAAGCATACTTTAAAATTCCCTCAATCTTGATTGCTCACACAAGCGAATCGAATTTTGACCACTAGATGTTTTGTATGTAAGCATATTATGTTTTATTAAACGTTTATGGGATCATGTCAAAATAAAAAACGAAGAAAAAGATGGCAAAGACGCGCCTTAGTCCCTACAAAGACGTGCCGAAAATAGCCAATGAATGACCCTTTATTTGACAGTCAAAAGTATAAATCGGAAAAGCAAAAGAATCGTATTTACATTTCCCCTTCCGACCGACCTCTACGGTTGTCATAAATCTTTTACACCTGACTGTGAATGTGTGTGTACGCCCACACACTGGCATGCAGATAAATTCAGTGCACAAAATATTTAAAGTCTATTTGCTGAAACCAAGAACAAAGGCAGCAGGAACTGCGGCCAGCGCAAAAAATGAAAACCTCACAGAATAAAGCCAGAAAACCGCCGGAACCACCTGGAAAAAGAGGGAAACACACACAGAGCGAGGCGGTGGGAACGGGAAGAGGAGCATGAAAGCCTCAGAGACGCCACCAACAATTTAACAACTGACTTCATGTAAACTAAGCAAACACGCAAGTGTGCTGCACACACAGGGACAAAACACACCCATATGGGCAGCACCAGCTTGGGTGTAAAAATAAATGCAGGAACAGGAAGTCCAAGAAGTCGAAGTTTATATACTCTTTGAGGGGAATTTAATGGAGGTTTTGCTATTTATTTAATTTAGATAAAGGTTAGATTTAGGAAATTTTACGTAACATCTCTTTTGATGCACATAACACTTTCTCTTACACTTTATTTAATTAATAAAATTAACTCTAACTTTACTATCGTTTTCTTAGACATTACAGCTTATAATAAATGTTACAGAAATATATTATTTTCTGCTTTTTTTTTTTTGTTACATCTTTTTAGAATGACAAACCTCTTGAGAAATGGAGTAGACCCTCTACAAGGTTCAACAAAAGCGTAAGGGCAAAGAAAGAGCAAAAGCTTACTCTCTTTTTTTTTTCTTTGTTTGGCTTCATCCTTTGTCCTTTTTTTCTAAGAATAAGAGCATTCTTTGATTAAACGAAATTATACACATTTTTGTTGTTAATGCCCACGAGATGTGAATATTTTGTAGAGCTATTAAGATGTTAAACATAATTCTTTTTTAAATGAGAATAAATAAGATCCAGCATTATAAATAGTGCTTTTAATTGTCAAATGACAGATTTATTCTTTTTTTATAAATATAACACTGACAAGTAACAGATTTATTCTTTTTTTATTTAACAAAATATATTTATTTATTATTTTAACAAAAATACATATAACAAAATACACTTTTGTCTCTAGAAGAACGCAACAAAAAAGACTCATCCCTCTGGCCACATGGAAAATTGACAGGCGCAAAGGACTTAAGCGAAGATTAACTGCAGTCAGTATACATATGCATGTCACGTATTTGAATTATGTGTGTGCAAGTGAAAATAAATAAATATAAAACCATCGACGAGGGTTTACCGCCGTCTAGAGTCCCCTTGCGTTATGAAATCCCCTCTGAAGGAATCGATCTGATCTCCCTTTTTGCACTGATAAACAAATTAGACACGGCCACGCCCCTCTAATCATGGCGCCAAGGCGGGAAATTGCGAGCCGATTAAATTGGCAATCAAGTGAAAAGGCATCAAGAGTCCCAGGCATCAAGAGTTTCAGTCCCTCCCGGCAGGATGATTTTCATCCCGCCTGCGGAGCGGAAAAGTCCTCTCATCTTTTCCGCCAGTAAAACGGCATAATTACATGTAACTAGCCGAAAAAGTTTACATTTATGAGCGACTGGCGGCGGCTGTTACCTGGGAAATGGCGAATAGCGTCGGCGAGGGAAAAATGGGGAATTTTCCGAGGGGTAAGCGGGACTAAGCCATCAACCAAGCGGTGCTATTTATGTCGCCATCAGCGTGGCGGAAAACTGGAGAGACACGACACACAGGGAAAACGGCAAAGTGGAAAAAGCAGCAGCAGTGTTGGCGGCGGCGGCGGCTGAGGGGAGTTTTTGGCTGCCAAATGGCTGCGTTGACACAGTTTTCCTTGTCGCCCAGCTGCGTCTGATGCTTTTCCCTTTTTCCTGTTTTTTCCCTCCCCCCATGTGTGTGCAGTTAAAAAAAAGGAAAAGGGGGGACTAGCAAATTATGAATGAAAGATGGCGGCAAAGTTCGCTAAATGGCTGGCGGAAAATGTGGAAAGCATATGGAGGGGGGAAGTAAGTTTGGTTGCGGTTGAGGAACTGTCAAGGATAAAGAAGACAACAATTAAAGATTAAAGAAAGCCTTTACAGAGAATGATATTTGAAATATTTTAAAGATACATAAAGTTTTAAGCTCAAGAAAAATATTAAATAAATTCTAGTACGTCGTAAAACCTGCATATAAAAATAAATAAATATAAAATTCGAATGAAAATGTCAAGAGATCTCTCTGAAAATCCTTTAAAGGCCTTCAACCGAATCCAATTAAAATGTGTAGAGTGTTGTCGCAGCTTCACAAAATCAAAGCAGAACTGAAAAAGTAGCAATTGCTGATGACCTTTTTGCACTTTGACAGTGTTTGCTTAGCGCGCCCGAGGAGAGAGATGGCGCAGGAACTCACTGATTGCAATTGACCTTCGGAGGCCACTCGGACTCCCGCCTGATGCCACTCCTGCCATCTCCTCCTGCTGATGGTCAGCTGCCAGACACCATCTGGGCATATTTTAATTACCATTTAGGCAAAAATAAAAAGGAAAAAAACCTGAATTAAATGAAAAGAAAAGCGAAACGCAAAAGAGAACATTAAAAGCCAACTGCAGACGATACCTCTCTGCCCCTGACCTGACCTGCCGCCTGACTTGTGCCTGCTTTGAACTTTTCGGCTCAACTTTCCGCTGGGGTCTGTCAAATGAGAGCAAATGAAACGGCAACAGAAGAGAGAGAGAGAGGGGACACAGAATGCGGCAAATGTTGTTTGGAATATTAATTCGACTTTGGGCCGCATTTAAGGAGCTTAATGAACTCGAATCGACGGGATTAAAGCCCTAGCTCAGGCTATGGTGTACACTGTGAAAGAAAATACCACAATTACCAAGACACCTTGCCGAAAATGCTTTTTAAAATAAATTAAGTACGTAATTCAGGCTACTTAAATTCTAGAAATATCAGTAAAAGTTTAATAAATCCACACAATTCAAATTTAATTAGATTGCTTTACATTTTTATAGCAATATAAATAAGTTTCTTAATTAGTCATAGTGTAACAGACCATGTGTTCAATTTAAGCCAGCAAATGTTCGGAGAAAAATAGTGGTAGAAGCGTGAAGAAACAAAGAGAAAATAAAAGTTGAATGCCGCATCTTGCCGCCTCCCCTTCTGTCCTTACTTTCCCTCGATCCCTTGATATTTGTTTATTCTTTGAACTTCTCCAATTAAAAGTAAATATTGTGAGTAGTTTATCTCGATTTCATTCTAGACCCGGGCAGTTTGCATAGTTCTCCCCTCGCATTTCCTATCCAAGCCAACTTTGCTTGCATTTCGCACGCAATCCTAAGACTGCGGCGCTTTCGCTTTGTATCCGCCATCTTTAGGGAGAAGGGCAGCGAGTATCTATATCTGTATCTGATTTCCACTCGAATCCAGCTCAACTTTTGGGGCCACAAACTTTTCCTTGCGCGTAATTTAATGCCTTTTAAAGCGGCAACGCGTCTAGCAGAAGGCGCTATCTAATGACAGCGCAAATGGCCAACATAAAAGCCAACTTGAGTGGTGGCTGAATGCTAAGAAATGTTCTGTCTTAAAAATCAAATAAACAAATTTAAACAGTTCACTTAATTATGGAAAGAAAGCAAGAAAACTTGATAAATTTCACAATAGAAGAAGTTTTTATAACAAAAAAAGAAAGATAGATATTATAATGCAAATAAAATCAACTCGTACTTTAAGCTCAACCCACATAGACCTTCGGTTACGTTCAGAAGAACAAAAAAAGGAAAAACGCCCTCAAAAGAAACTCTCGCGTTCGCTACTGCTTGCTAAACGTAGAAGAGAGAGTGAGAGTGAACTATTAATCCGGAATGCAAGCGGCTTCGAGAGAGAATAAATTGCTCTCACGCTTAAAGAGAGAGCGAGTAAAGAAAGAGATACAGAGAGAGCGCTTTCTTCAATTCCCTTTTTAGACGGATAAATTCTTAGGGAGAGAGTCCCCTTTACAAGCTCTGTTCATAATAAACTTTAAATATTTATACCAAGTAATCCCAATAAAAATTTTAAAACTAATCCGCAAATAAGAAATATTTCTCTTTGGCAATCTTTTTCTTAATTCAAAAACATTCCATCGATTTTGTGAGAAATTTATACAATTTACACCACAAAAGTGTGTGTGAGTTAGTGCTGTGTGTTTGGCACACACATCTTGCTAATTAGTTTATCTCAAGATTGCAAAGTTCTTCTTCCGCAAAAGTTTGGAGCAAAGTGAAAGTGAAAGTGAAAGTTTAGTTACAATTCCCGACTCCCTCTACTCGGGCACTCGAAATCACGTTGCATCCAGCGAAAAACATGGAATAATTTTATTTTCGATTCAACTTTGTAGTCACAAAATCATATGAGTAACTGTCTCTCGTCCCTTTTTCCCACTTTCCCTCTTTTCCGCAACAGATGTGTGTGTGTTGTGGGTGTAAGGTGAAAAGCATAAAAATCGTGGTAAAACTTTATGTGCGTGTATTCCAGAGACGAGTTCCCAGTCCAAGCTGCCCAAGTAAAGTTTACTTTATGGTTGAAACAAAAAGAAAACTGAGAGAGAATAAAAATAATAAAAACTGAAATTAATGTAGGACGAGCGAAGCCCCAGTACATGCGAGTGTGTGCGAGCGAATAATTTATACAGTCCCAAAACGGAATAAAAAACGAATTATGTTGAGAATACTTTGCAAGTGTTTCATGGGGCTACCTGGGAGACTTTAGCTAGATTTATTCCCTCTCTTATTTTTGCTTGTCTGTGAATTGCTAATGCACGTACATATTTGCGACTTAAGCTCCTTAATTTGTTTAAGCAAAAGCCAGTCGAGTGTGAGAATTTTGAATTAACAAAACTATGCTTTTAATTGGCTCTTTAAGGCGTAAATAATGTAATTGCCTTTGAGACAAATTTTTTGCCAGTAAATGTGGTTTTGTAAATTTACTAAACCTTTAGAAAAACCCTATGAAATTTTTAATACTTCAAACTATTGAAAAAATTTAAAATGATGCCAACTCGAACTGCTACTTTACATCCAAGAGCATTTCCCATTGGCATTGCAATGTCCTTTAAACCGTTGACCACCGATTATGTGGCTCTGGACAGACGAACTTCCCACTTGACTGCAGCTGCGGCCTTGGATACTCCTCTTGCCCCCGAAAAACCCCTTGCCTTGCTCTACCCTGTCTCTGTCCCCTCTCATTGCCAGCGTTTTGTCTCATCGCCATTGTTCTCGGCCAGCTCTCGTTTGGCCTTTGCCTCCTCGGCAGCAGGAGCAGCAGCAGCAGCAACTCATTAAAAATTCCATTTTTATTTCGCCCATCATCCATTTTGATTTCATAGTCGAGTGGATGGCGGCGCAGCTCTGCAGTTGGAGTCCTGGCCGGGATTGGATTGGATTGTACGGACAGGACGGGCAGTGTTTACTTTCTTGCACATTGATTTCGACGGCGTTTTTGCTGGAACTTTCACTTTGGCTTTCGCTCCTTTGCCATTTAACTCTCGCAATTTGATATATTTTATTTAAATAACCAACGCAGCCGCCGATGCCCACGCCGCTTCTCCTTTTCCCAGCTGCCGTAATTAAAAAATAAATACGAGAATTATGAAATTTTTCCACCGCGTCAGCTTAATTTTTTATGTAAAAATAAAAAAAAAAAACAATGAATGAATGAATTTCACGGACAGAGTAGCTCAGTCCCAGCCAAGACATAAGAAAAAAACTGTTGCCACAGTTGATTATTTGCCCTGCCAGTTTGGCGAACGTGACGTATACGTAATTTTTATACCACCCCGATACACTGATGAATTGTTTGCCCAGCACTCAATCAATATATGTGTGTACACGGAACTTATGTGCTTGTAAATATGCATATATATTAATATCTGATTGTGTATTTGCGCTGTGGAAGGCTTTAATATATTTATGGATATTTTTTTTTGGGTAAACAGTGGAGTTAAAAGGAAAAATCAATATTACACTTTCTTTTAATGAGGAAATTGTCTTGATGGGTTTTTAAAAAAGTTGAGACAGGTGGCAAGATAAGTATTTTACCAAGGAAATATTATTTATTTCCCAGTCGAAGAAATCGTTGTGGAAGTCCTTGCGTAACAAGGATGAACTTAGGAATGCATGCCAAATTCAGCAAGTGGTAAGCGATAAATTCAAATACCGCAATTTTTCTACCAATTCTTCATTAAAGTTGTGCCTTTTTCCAGACCACTTTAAAATATGTACTATTAAGTATCATAAAACATACACATCCGAGTTTTTAGTGTCACTACAATTACACAATTACCAAAAAAAAAACTTTTAAAACAAATTTAAAAAATACCTTTTCTTTACTTTATTCTCAATAAGATGGACAAGATTGTGATTTGCATCATAGGATCCGGCAACTGGGCAACGACTATAGCTCGGAATGTGGGAAGAAATGTGATGAATTCAATGAACCTTGAGGAAAAGGTTCCAATGTATGTTTACGAGGAAATTGTGGATGGTCGCAAGCTCACCGATATCATAAATACTACGCACATAAATGCCAAGTATATGCCGAACTTTGAATTGCCGTCAAATATTGTGGGTTTACTTGGCATTCTCATTATAAATGTATATTTATATATTTAAATTATTTGTAACAACAGGTGGCTGTGGATGATATTGTAACCACGGCTCGGGATGCAGATATTATAATATTTGCGATTCCCCCGACTTTCGTCAGTAGCTGCTGCAAAACCTTGCTGGGAAAAGTCAAGCCCACGGCTCATGCCGTTTCCCTGATCAAGGGCTTTGAACGTGGGGATGATGGGCAATTTGTATTGATATCCCAAATTATAATGAAGCAGTTAAAGGTATTTAAAATTATAATTTTAACACTTATAAAGCAAAATGGTAAACTGAATTAAGAGTAATTATTCCTGACAAGTTTGCCTAAGAAATTATATGATTAAGGGTTTCTAATCTTATATTTTTCCTTAAGTTCTCATCAATTTTATACATTTCTTTCCTATAGATTCCCTGCTCGGTGCTAGTGGGCTGTAATCTGGCTTTTGAGATAGCCAACGATCACTTTGCCGAAGGCACTGTGGGCTGTCGTGATCAGAAGTATTATCGAGTGCTTCATGACATTTTCAGGTCACCCACATTTCGGGTGGTGGTCACCGAAGATGCCGATTGCGTGGAGATCTGCTCCACGTTGAGGGTGACAACAGCAAAAAATATATACAAAAATATTATTTTATTATATTTTATTTTTGCAGAACATAATTGCCTTTGCCGCTGGCTGTACGGATGGCATGGAGCTGAATGAGAACACAAAGGCTGGGATTATTAGGAGGGGATTTTTGGAAATGCTGCAATTTGTTGATGTTTTTTATCCCGGCTGTCGCATGGGCACTTTTTTCGAGTCCTGCGGCATATCCGATTTGGTCACTAGTTGTTATGGTAAGGGGGAATATTTGTAAAATATATATCTTTATATATACATTCTTATTATTATTCAGCCAATCGAAATCGCAAGCTGGCCGAGGCCTTTGTAAAGACCGGCAAGCCACTGAGTGAACTGGAGCATATCCTTATACCGGGACATGAGCCCCTGGGCCCCGTGACAGCTGAACTAGTGCATTACATGCTCAAGAAAAAGGGTTTAGAGGATAAGTAATGATCACGGAATAATTTATTTACTACTTCCTTTGATCCTTATGTATTTTGCTGATAGATTTCCGCTCTTTACCGCTGTGTACAAGATATGCATTGGCGATGCTCCGCTTAGTCGTTTGGTGGAAACTCTCATGAAGGCCCGTGAGGATATGTAAGCCAGCTGTGAAAACTATCTACAAGTGATCCTTGAATAATAATTATTTCTTCCGGCAGCTTCCACCCGATGCACACGTTCCAGCTTTGAGGGAGTCTCTACAATTATTGAACCTAGAATAACAATGACTTTTCCCTGCAACACGTTCCGCTTTAAATGCATAATGAGATTTAAATAAAACTAGATTCCGAGCTAAAATCAAAACCTTACAGCAGTGCAATTTGTTTTCTTACTGGGACAACGGGGCTTTGTCTCGGGTTAAAGGGACATATAAATATGGTATTTGCCAGGACGGAGTCCCACTCGATGTTCAAACAAAGCCCCTCGACGTTTGTATTGTGCGTCTTTTCTTGGGTTGCAGTTCAAGTATTCCTTTGCGGAGAGTGCACTCCATTGAATGCACCAACGCTCCGCTCCGAGTACGATATAAAAAAAAAACAACGGAAATCACTTCAGCCGGGGGGGATCCGGATCTGAATCCGGATGAATATGAATGGCAAGGAAACCCAGCCGCCGGCCTGGCCCTCCTACTTTCCATCTCATTGTTTTTTCCCCATGGCTCAGCTATGTACAAATTTATGTGGGTTTTCCTCCATGTCCGATAGTTTTTCTTTCTTTCGTCCCGGCATTGTTGTGTTCGAGGAGGCGGTGTGTAGTGCTTTCCAATCGAAATTGAGGAAATGGGAGCAACCACTGGAGGAACTGTCGAGCTGTCGAGCAGATCTCCGTCAGAGTTCACTGAACTAACTTATATCGTCAAGAATAGTCTGGAAATAGTCTCTAAAACAAACAAGTCAAAAAAGAAATATTCCCAAAGAAAATATTGTTAAAAAGTATAAAATGTTTAATTTAATGTTAATTAAAAAAGTGTTTATGGGACCGTACAAGTTTCTTGCAATGGTCCCATTGGTAGTATTCCTGGCCTGGCTAATATTAAGAATGATGGCAGATCAAGACATGTTACAGACACGGGAACCAGAAAATAACAAACTCTTCAGCCTGGGCAATGGAATCTATAACTATTTTTGGCCCAAACCCATGGAGGAACCCAGCTATAACTATATACGACGCCTGTGGAAGATATTTAACTAAACTAAAATATGAAGAAGACTCACGGTTTGCCTTTTATTTTTTGTTCGTTTTAACAAATCAAATTATTAATACTGATGGCAAAAGACGTTGCTATAATCCAGGAACCAGAAAAGAAGCCCATGGAGGAACCCAAATATAACTATCTCCGACGCCTCTGGAATTATTTGAACTAATCTGCTTGTTATATGATGTCTGCCACCGCTTGCCTTTTATTTTTTTGTTGTTCGTGAAAGTCAATCAAATTGTTATTTATTAAATAATTTATCCAATTCATTTAGTTTTCGGCTTTGCCATTTCCGATTTTCTATTTTCAATATACGTTTTTTTCCAGGCATAATTAAATCAAAATGACAAAGGCGGTAATCAGAGGGGGG
>VNJS01001675.1:0-33991 GCA_008042575.1 Drosophila watanabei | reverse complement strand
CCGGGTGGACTCGAACCACCAACCTTTCGGTTAACAGCCGAACGCGCTAACCGATTGCGCCACGGAGGCGGATGATCTTCGTGTGTCAAAAGTCCAAGTTAAAAGCAAGGGTAAGCAGCGTAAGAATATTAAATGTGAAGAGAGCTATAAATAGACTGTTCCAACGTGAGTAAATTTCCACTGCCTCTTTAATTTATTAAGTTTATTTATTAACAATAAAGATGCTTTTTAAGCAAAGAAAATTATGTGTATAATAAATGAAGTATGTTTTAATTTGATTATAGAATAAGAAAATGACTGGATCTATTTATAGCTCAAGTAATATAAGTTAAAGGTGTTGAGTAGATTTTAGTTTAGTATAAAGTTAAGAAATTTGGTTACTATTAAATATAATTAATTAATTTATATTTTAATATGAATCTTAAGATCATAGTGAAATAAAAAAATGTAATTACTTCCGATCCTGCCAGGAGTCGAACCTGGAATCTTCTGATCCGTAGTCAGACGCGTTATCCATTGCGCCACAGGACCGTTGATTTTGCCGCTCATTAAGCCCTATGTAAGCTGTCACAGATCCAGAAATTAAAATATTCAAAGTCTTCAGGTTATTTTTAGATAAACAATGTAAATTTACGAACAAAAAACACTTGAGTTGACACAACCAGTTCTCTTGAGCGTCACACGTTTCTGAGCTATTCAATGGAGCGCATCGGTTTTCCATTCATTGGGCTGTAAGGCTCTAATCTACCGAACATTGTTTACCAACAATCATTAGGTGTTGCCGGCATCCAACGAAAACTGAAATGGAAAGCAAAACGTGTAATCAAAATAAATTTAGTATATCGCTGATAACACACGCTAGCAGATATTCAATCTTCAGGGTGTTCCCTCAAAGCTCGGCCAGACTACCAGCGCACGCTGACTTGATCAAACGGAATCAGAGTTCGCATCGACTCCGAGTCGCAATTCACTCAGCTTTTTTGCAAAGTCACGCAGCCTAAGCGAAACAGTGTTCGCCAATATTCGTCTAGTCAAACATTAAATGGCATTTCAAACACCCTTATCATGGTACACTTAAAAAAAAGATGATATATTCTTAAAACAAACTGTTTTCTTAATTCATTTTTAACCTAGAACCTGAACTACATTTGTACCATTGAATACAAAGAATTATTTAACTTGTTTTCCTGAGTGCAAACAGTTTGCAGCATGTTCCCTCCTAATAAGAGTCTTAGAGCATCTGAGCTTTGGCTTTACCCCCGATACTGATATTAGAAAAGCTTCGTGCGATCACTTAAAAGCCTCTGGGGGCTGGCCAGTCTAACAGTGGCTCCCGGCAGTCGAAGCTTCCAACATGTCGATCGAGCTTCTTTTCTTGGTCGCCACCTTGGCGATCGTCTTCTATATATGGCAGAGGCGGGCTTTTAGCTTCTGGCAGAGCCGCGGGGTGAAGTTTATACGTCCGCTGCCCCTTTTGGGCTGCAGCCGGGAGTTCCTGACCGGACGGGTGCCCTTTTTCGAGCAGATCCAAAAGTTTCACGAGGCCCCGGGCTTCGAGAAGGAGCCCTACGTGGGCGTCTTTCTGGCCTATCGTCCAGCTCTGGTAATACGCGATCTGGACTTGATCAAGACGGTGATGGTGAAGAAGTTCCAGTACTTTAACAATCGTGTGCTCCAAACGGATCCACACAATGATGCCCTGGGCCACAACAACATCTTTTTCGCCCGCAGTCCGGCCTGGAAGGAGTTAAGGAATAAGATCTCACCGGTGTTTACCTCCGGAAAGATCAAGCAAATGTATCCACTTATGGTGAAGGTAAGAAAATATTGATTGGACTATAAAATAGATCAGATTATGATCCATATATAACTCCCCCAGATTGGCAAGAACCTGGAGGATAGCGCCGACCGGCTGGGCAGCGGCTCAATAGTTCAGATCAAGGATTTATGCGCCCGTTTCACCACCGATCTGATTGCCACCATTGCCTTTGGGCTGGAGGCCAATGCCCTGCAGACCCCCAAGAGTGAGTTCTTTCACCACAACAAGGCGGTCTTCGCGGTCACCTTTAGCCGCGCCATTGACTTTGCCATAATCTTTATGCTGCCGGCCTTCGCGTCGCTGGCCCGCGTGAAGCTCTTCTCCAAGGACACCACCAAGTTCATCAGGAGCAGCATCAACTATGTGCTGGCCGAGAGGGAGCGCACGGGACTGAAGCGGAACGATCTCGTTGATATCCTGCTAGCTTGGAGGAAGGAGGCTGCCGCCAATCCGGAGAAGAATCACCAGGCCAATGACCTGGACTACTTGGTGGCCCAGGCGGCCATCTTCCAGACAGCTGGCTTCGAGACAAGCTCCTCCACAATGACCCTGACGCTGTACGAGTTAGCCCAGAAGGAGGAGCTGCAGGATCGCCTGCGCCAGGAGATTGCAGACTATTTCGGCGAGGAGGATCATATCAGCTATGAGCGCATACAGGAGATGCCGTACCTGTCGCAGGTGGTCAACGAGACGCTGCGCAAGTATCCAATTGTGGGTTACGTGGAGCGTGAGTGCTCCCAGCCCGCGGAGGGTGAAAAGTTCACCCTTAGTCCTCATAGTAACCTGGAGCTGCCGCATGGCATGTCCGTCTACGTGTCCACCCTGGCCATCCAACGCGATCCGCGGTACTGGCCGGAACCGGATAAGTTTGATCCGGAGAGGTTTGCTCCCGAAAATCGGCACAACATCAATATGGATGCCTACATGCCCTTCGGCGTGGGTCCGCGAAACTGCATTGGCATGCGATTGGGTCTCCTCCAGTCCAAGCTGGGACTTGTGCACCTGTTGCGAAAGCACCGAGTCCACACCTGTGACCAGACCACCAAGACGATTGAGTGGGCAGCCGGTAGTCCGGTTATTGCCTCCAAAAATGATATTGCCTTGCGATTGGAAAGGGTTTCGGGTTAAAGAAGTTTGATTCTATAAAATAGATCAATTTCATATATTGTTGCAATTAAAAAGGAAGTGTTAATCTAAAGATTAAAGGGATTTATTTGGGTTTGCCATATGTCAGTTAAGGATTTTGCTTAGCTAATTATAATTTCTTGTGATTTCAAAAAAGAAAATAAAATTTAAAAGTACACTACATGCTATGTATGTATATAATTTCACCCTTAAATTCATTTAATATTCCAATACAATTAATAAATATATCAAATACTTAAAAGACACACTTCAGAGGGCATGATTGTGGTATATCTATGACCAGCTTTGTGTTTACACAACCACTTAACCCCCCAAAGATGCGGAAAGCTTCATTCGTGTGACAAGCCAAGGACGCCCCGTGAACAATTATCCTTGAAGGAAAATGTCATAATGGCAGCAGCTCGCGCTGGAAACTGCATCACACAGCAGTTACACCACAAAAAGTTTTGCTTGCTCAACTGTTGGCTGTTGGGTCCAGAGCTCGGAGTCCTTGTTGGGGCCATGTCGCAACTTGTTGTTGCACACTTGAGCTCAAGCACACACTCATTCCCATTCTCACTGAAGCACTTAGCGCATTTAATGCGATTGTCAATTTACTCCAGACCTCGTTGAGGAAGCTGGGTGGTGGGGTATGACTGCCGCGGGGGGCGGGAAGGCGCCTAATGAGCGGCTGCCGCGGGCCAGCAAGGGATTGCTAATTATTCAGAGCTTAGGCTAATTTCGTTTTTTAAACTGGTTTGTGAGATATATCCTATAAGTATCATGTATGCATATTTAATCGAGTTTATTTAGATTTGTAATTTTTTTGTAATTAACAAAGCGCTGTTGTTACTTTTTGTATCAATGTAAAGTTATTAAAATGTCATGTATATCTATGTAGGTGTTATATATGTAACTCTCTAATAAAGGTTACAATCGGGAATAGCTGGGCAAAGTTACAAGCCTTATTTCGGCTTTTCAAAATTTACTTTCTTTCTTTATATATTTATTTAAAGATGATTTGTTTTCTCATAAAAACGCCTTTTTATACATTTGTATACATATATTCTTGATCAGCATCAACAGCCGAGTCGATCTAGCCATCTCAACTTTCGGTTATGAGCTTTATATATTATTTGAGATTTTCAGATTTAATTAAATACAAATCGGACTACTATATCATATAGCTGTCATACAAACGGTCGGGAATTTTTAAGATAAAAAATTATAACTTTGTCAATTTACAACATAACTTCCTCTACTTTCAGATACAAGCATTCTATATTATGTTAGAAGTTTGTTTTAAAATTCATTAAAATCGGACGACTATATCATATAGCTGCTCGGTAAATGTGGAGGTAAATTACATTTTACTTTACATGTAAAACTGCAAAAAGATTTAAAACTGTAAAAAAAATAAATATGAAAGTAAATCATTTTAAATTAGATAGGATTAGATTATAATTGATTCGGCGTGCCGAAGTTAGCTTCCTTTCTTTTATAAAATAGCTATAAATATTGTTGACTGAATTTTAGCAAATATAAATAAATACTATTATCATAATATTTTCTATAAATAAAATCGAAAAATATTAGCACATTTCCCCTTATTAGATTTTCTTTCTTTCTTTTCAAATTCTATTTACTAACTAAATTTTGAGATCGTCTTATATGATTTTAATCCAGTTATATACTGCCAATATAATATAAAATAAAATATATAAGATGGTAACATAGATGCTTTGAAAATAGGTCTGTCCAGAAAACTATACAACTGAACCATTACAACTGAGCCATTACACTTAGTCTTAGAACGGAACTTTATTATTCGATTTTGCCGCACCAATCCCATTGCTCGGTATTAATAATCTTTTATGCTTTTTTATGATTTGTGAGGGCGGAAGTGAGCATTATAAAATTTTAAAATAAACCTTATTTTGTGTGAAACAGATGTGAATGGTGTTGCTAAAAATCACTGAGATCCGAAATTTAGCTTAATTAATAAATGCAGTGCCAGTCTGTGCGTTTAATAGTCAAATTGCGAGAGAATCAGAGTGAAACATTAAACAATTTGATTAAAATATTCTTTAAAGGTCCACGCAGACTTGGCTTGCCTTGCAAATTATTCCCAGAAAGATTTTAATATTAATTGAAATATTATTAAACAATTAATGAAACTTTTAATTGTAATTACATTAGCTATGATAAAAACCTTTTTAGTGATCCCATGTAAGTACTACACAGATTTCTCTTAAAGAAATTTCCACTCACAGTTAGCCATGGAAATCCCTCAGTCACGTTCAACTTTCACATACGAGATACAACGTTTTCGTGAAACGCAACGTGAAATAAACTGACATCAAATTTAATGATAAACTGCAGTTAAGCCAATTTACAGTTGACTTGTTTTAAGGGTGATAGTGGAAGTGCAACTGCAACTGCCACTGCCAGGGGCACTGGCAAATGCGTGGCACGCAACGCAGTGACTTTGGACTGACCTTCGTGGCGGATTTGCAAGCGACTCCACCCCCCTCCCTCCCAGCGGCGTATCGGAAAATCGCGTGCTGCTTTTTTATGCGAGTATTGCATAACTTTTGCCACCTTTCTGCGGGAGTGGCTTTCCCTTCCGATTGAATTGCAGCTCATCCAGGACGACGAATCGAACAAGGAAAGCCACTCAACTGGGGGGGGGGGGAGATTCACCTGCTTGCTGCCACTGACAGTCACTCGTTTGCTGACTTGGTTGGCCATTAGTTTTAATTAGGCATTGGATAAATGTCTTCTTGCCAGATTACCCTTCGGATCCGGCATCATAACGAAACTAAAACTGGTACACAAAGCGCTCGCCTTGAGCCGGAAATTGCATGCAAATCGACATAAAATTAATAAACTCGCAAATTGCTTGGCTTCCCCCTTTGTTGCTGGTCTTCTAATTAGCTGGAAACTTTTTACCCCTCCGTATCCTTGTACTTAATCAGAAATTTGTTAATTAAGGAACTGGGCGACTGCCCTGATGGGGACATTTGGCCAAGACAGAGGATGGACAAGGGTGATATAATCTAGATGTGACACTGATTTTTTGGTAGCGAAGATGAGAAGGATATCAAAAAATCCGTTAACCAACACTAGTAGTTAAATCCTTCTTTAAACAAACTAGAAACAAGTTAACTTGAGGGTCTGAAGATATATTTGCTTGCCATAAAACAAAGGTAAACGTTTGACGACCTTCGTTTTACGTGCTGAGAAAATGCCCGATAGTTCCCTTCGTCCTCACAAAGAGATAAATTAATTTGACGCAGGAGCAGGGACATTCAATGGCCTTAGCCGAGGAACCTTAGCTGCATCTCTATTCTGCGTGACTTTCAGCTGTTGGACGGGGTCCTTGGCATCAGCTATCCCATTTAATTGCAATTTTTCCTTGCCAGTGACCAAAGACAAATAACCAATGCAAATAGATCATGTCATCGTGTCAACAAGTTTAACAATTTAATTGCGCGCTTTCAACAAGGAAGAAGATGGAACAACTACATTTGTTGTAACGCTTAAGACAACAGAGAGAGTGTACACGGAATTGATTGCATTTTTATTGCTTCATACATTAAATACTATTGGTTAAAATAAATACACATATATTCTAATATAGATAGGTACCTATAAAATCGGACGACTATATCATATATGTAGCTGCCATAGGGAAGATCGAGAAATTTTTTAGAAAAAAATTAAAACGTTGTCAGTTTTCAACATAACTTTTTCTACTTTGAGATACAAACATTCTATATTACGTTTGAATTTCGTTTTTAATTTCATAAAAATCGGAAAACTATACCATACAGCTGCTATACAAATGATCGGTAAATATGAAGAAATATTACATTTTACTTTACATGTAAAAAATTTAAAACTGTAAAAATAAAATGAACATAAAAGTAATTTGCATTATATTAGATAGGGGTGGGTTATAATTAATTCGATTGCAATCTGTAAGGATATACATTCTTGTTTGAAATTAGTTTCAACGAAAATTTGTAAAATTTTGCAAAATATGTTTAAAATAACGAGACGATATTTTATAAATTCATAAGAATAATGTAAGATTATTTCTGTTCTACTGAATCTTCTTTCAATCGTTTTATCGATACAAACAGAGCCACTACATTTGTGTTTCTAATTCATATTAATTTTTATTTTTTATATGTATATGTTCTAATTCTTCTAAATTTTGACTGTTCTTTGTTACCTTAGCTGACAACCCTAACGCAGCAATCAGTCATTTGGCAACCGATCGTCACATTGCCCGGCTAGCTCAGTCGGTAGAGCATGAGACTCTTAATCTCAGGGTCGTGGGTTCGAGCCCCACGTTGGGCGAAACACTTTTTTCTTGTATAATTTTATATTGGCAAATTTATGATCATTTTGTAATACATAATTTGTAAATGTTAGAGTTTCATTTATATTTTACCTCGGGAAACGGCAGTGATATTGATATCGATTAGATTCAAGACTCAAGGTTTTATTATGTAAATAAGAGTTCCTTGAAGTTTCAATTCTGGTGGATGATAAGATAATTGTTTTATTTAATATACCAATGGGATTCGTTAATGTGCATAATAAAAAAAGAAAAAAAAAAAAAATAAAATAAAAACTTATTTCTTATTTTTTCACTTTAAAAAGCTTTTTAAAGTTGTTGATTAATGCCTATTTGAGGTCATTTATGGCTTTAAATTGGTGGTTTTTCTATACAAATTTATTAGATATATTACATATTTTTTCTGATCTGTAGCCACAACACAAAAATTGATAAAACTTATGTTTTACGTAACGAGTTGATTCTTACCCATTACATTTTAGCTTGAACTTTGATTAAATTTGATTGCAATGTAAGAAATGATCTTGTCACTGTTTAACACAAAAGCTTAACTCATGAGAACATATTTTTAAATTAAAAACTGCTCTTTTTTTTTCTGAGGTATAAGCGAAACCGTACTAATACATATACTTTAAATTTTAAAGCAATTAACAATTTTTTAATTGCATTGTTTCCACATGTTTGAATATTGTATTTTTTAGTAAAATCTGTAATGTTTTTATTTGCTTTTATCTGGTTATTAAAAATTTTTTTTTTTTACTGTACATGCTATATCGTAAGATCTACTTGTGCGATTTTCACGAAACTCATTCCATATATTCTTAATAATATTTTTTAGGTCCATTCATCGGAGAGTCTTTAAAGTTAATTTATAAAACTATCTGACGCATTATATCAAAATTGTAAAAAAAACGTAGGTTCAAGATTATTTATTATTTCTACAGTTTTACTGTGTATTTTTTTTGTTAGATATTTGTGGGCTGTAGTTGACGTAAGAAAATGTTAGTCGGAAACTTGTTGTCGTCTAATTGGGTATTAAAATTTCGTGTATACTTTGTATTGCACGTACCAGCTTAACTACAAATTACTAAAATTCGCAAAAGGATTAATTTATAAATAGCCAAATTAGTGTAAAAGAATTGGCATCTATGGGATTATTTTCCAAGTGCTGTGGTCTTAAGCCATCGATGTAACATGATCCTTGGCCCCTTGACATAAATGACCTTGTCCGCAACGTGAGTCTTTTATGCGTTTTGCAGCATTGGCAAATGCAAATGCGAATCAGATTCCGAATGGGACGCCATTCCCAGAAATCATATTACGCACACGCCCTTTGTAACGGCACACTTGCCACAATGCAGCAGCCATTCCGGATTCCATGTCATTTTCCCCCCACTTTCGGCCAGGAGGGAAAGGAAACAAGGGTGGAGTGGCAAGCAGCGATCTGTGTTTGCACATTTCGCCGCTGTTCAATCCCAGCGGGACTCGTAAACACTTGGCCAACATGCACACCACACAAAGGGGCACCGAAAGGAAGTGCGCACCGAGATTGAGTGGGGAAAAGTTGGACGAGGAGGGTTTCGCTCCGCTCCGTTCCGTTCCGCTTTGGCAATTGGCAATCCTTGACCCGTCATAACGTCTCTGTCTGCCCCTCGGACTGCTCCCCCAGCTGACAGCAGAGTTAAATGAGATATGCTTTCAACATTTTTTCGATAAATTTCCAGCGCTTGCATTTGGGAGCCAAGATGGGATAAGATGGGGGATGGGGATGGCATTATTAGCGGGCGAAAACTTTAACATAAAAATGGCAAACGGATTTGCGCAGCGCTTAAAATGGAGATTTACTGGAGAGCGATATTTATGGCAAAAGCGCTGAACCAATTTAAGGAAAGTACTTAGTTATGGCCAGATTCCGCTGCTTATCTGGTGACATTGATGAATGCCCCGGGCAATTAGTACACGATATAGCTGGGCTATATAAAGGGTGTTGCCTTCTGAGATTTCACAAACGAAGAAAGATGCGTTCCCTGATTGTGCTCTCCCTACTCATTGGCCTGGCCTGTGCCTCTCCAACGAGTCCTGCCCCCGGGAATGATACCGCTGAGGAGGACCTTGTACCGGCCTTCTCGCCCTTCAGCCGTACCGATGGCCGCTTCGCTTTGGGCACCTTTGCCCAGGTGAACTGGTTCCAGGCGCAGGCCAACTGCGCCGCCTTCGGCTACACCCTGGTCAGCATCACCTCCGAGCAGGAGCAGCGCGCCCTGCGCAGCTTCCTCTACACCGTCGCCCGGGACCAGCAGGAGCTGCTGCGCTCTCCCCTCTGGACCTCCGGCACTGACCTGGCCAACAGCGGCTCCTGGGTGTGGTTCAGCAAGGGACGCGCCGTCAACTACCGCAACTTCCAGTACGGACTGCCCGGCGAATCCAATTCCAACCGCCACTGTCTGAGCATCAACGGCATCACCGGACTCTGGGAGAACGAGGAGTGCGACGAGCAGCGCTTCTTTGTCTGCGAGAAGCGTTGCCAGTTCGACGATGACGCGAACTATTAAGAGTTCCTTTTCTTGATACAATAAATATCAAAGAATAAAGTGCAAGCAAATTAAATCAAATGATTATTAATTACTTTCTTATTAAATGCACAACATTTAAGGAATATTGTACTTCAAATTCAGAATGATCGGAGGGGGTTCGCTTGCTGAATTTGTTCTTGTTCATATGATCTCCTCCTATTAGTTTTAATTTTTAAAGTTCTTGTATAGGAATAAAATTATTTTAAGGCTCCTACTCCAACTCCTCCATATTTCTAATAGAGTTATTTTACAAATGTCCAAAGAAAAATAAGATAAAAACATTTTTTAAAAGTTTTCCACTGAATTTATTTTAACCCCTCAAATGGTTAAAACGTAAAAGCTTTAAAGTCTGGGGATTGGTTTAGCAGCCAGCTTTTGTTTGACACAAAAAAGCTTTCTGTTAAGCGTTATTATACCCTTGTAGGGTATTATAATTTCAGTCAGAAGTTTGCAACGCAGTGAAGGAGTCATCTCCGACCCTATAAATTATATATATTCTTGATCAGCATCAACAGCCAAGTCGATCTAGCCATGTCCGTCTGTCCGTCTGTCCGATTATACGCGAACTAGTCCCTCAGTTTTGAAGCTATCTGAATGAAATTTTGTAGATAGTCTTCTATATACTCTCACTCGTATATATGTCGGAACGAGCCGGATCGGTCAACTATATCATATAGCTGCCATACAAACGATCCGTAAATTTGTAGAAAAAAAATTATAACTTGACTGTTTTTTAACATATCTTGATCAACTCTCGGTTATGAGCTTTATATATTGTTCTAATTGTTAATTTTATGAAAATCGGACTACTATATTATATAGCTGCCATAGGAACGGTCGGAAAATTACTAAAAAAAAAAATTATAACTTTGTCAGTTTTCAACATAATTTCTTCTACTTTTATATACTAGTATTTCATATTTTTTTAGAATTTTGTTGTAGATTTCATAAGAATCGGACGACTATATCATATAGCTGCCATACAAAAAATCGGTTAATGTGGAGGTAAACTACATTTTACCTTGTTAAACTGTAAAAATTGTATGAATATGAAAGTAATTCATATTATACTATATTGGGATAGATTATAATTTATACAATTGGAATCTGCAAGGGTATACCAACTTCGAAGTTAGCTTCCTTTCTCGTTTTTAAATTGTAAACAAATGGATAAGCCACAAACAACCAAAATATAAAAAACCTTTCGATTAACATAAAGCAGAGGTGAACGAACGTTTCATTTATATAGTAGTTAAGTATATTAGTACAAAAAAGGTATTAAATAAATGTGTGTATAAAATTAAACTATTTTTTTAGTTTAAAGTTTTATTTTATATTATAAATCATTTAATTCGACCTTAAATATACTATACTGATAACTCTATACTCAACTCTATATTATACTCTACCAATCATAACATCTTGCCTGCTGATTCTGATATCTGAATAGGATAGATGAATCCTTTAGCTTGTAAAAGAAAAATTAACTAAAATTTAATCTAATTTAACAAGTTATTTTAATTTCCGTAAATATCGAAAATTTCGTTAAAATTTAAAATTATTTGTTTCTATACTTCATTATTTATCATTCAGAAGGCTTAACTTTCAAACAATTACCAATCTAATGGTCTAAATAACTTTTTTACAGTACTTTTACTCTTTTAATAATAAATTTAATGGTACTTTATGTTTTGTAGTAAAGAACATTTATTTTTGTATATTTTCAAGTTTTGTTCAAGAAAACAATCTCTCACCTTCAATTAGAGAAAAACTTTTTTGTCTAATCCCGTGTAATCTAGCATACAAATATTCTCGCATATGAAAAAGTTTTTCTGAGAGCAACTTGCACTGTGCCACATATGATCACTGCCCAGGATTAGGCAAGCATCCTTGCCCCTACGATCTGATCTCGGTTCCCTGCGAGCCCACTGGGCGAAGGTCACAGGAATTCCAGTGCTCAGCCAAGTCCAGGAGTAAGATCTATGCACGAGATTTGTAGCGCCCAGCCAGAAGGACATGTTGCCGAAATATTTTTCTAGAAGAAGCAGAGAAGGAGTCGTGGATGGCATTACCGAAGAACGATATAATAACAAGATGAGTAACGCCATACGATTTGTTCACACTTAAATTTAAAACGCTGACCCTAGAGCGTGCTCCAGACTCTCTTGAATTTTCGTTCAAAAAAACACAGAGAGCAACAGAGAGCGGTTTAGAGCGAGTATCATACAGTTACATCCGATTCTCTCGCATTCTAGATCTGTACGCTTTTACTTGATCTGTGTGTACTCTCCCATTGAGAGCATTCTATTTAAGATTTTTTCTCTCTCCCTCTGTGAGAGCTTACGGCTTTTAAGGGAATGTTCGTTATGCATCTTGTTATTAAAGAGTCTTTGATCTCACCATTCCTGAAGACGTAGTCTATCATGAGCTGATGGTGTTCCTTGTTTCTGACTGTTGCGAGGACGGAACCAACTTGGTTGCAAATGTGGTTAGCTTCAAGCCAGCTTACCTATGAAAATTACCATTAGCACCTGCTTTTGAATGAGGTGAAACTTACTTTAGCGAATCCAGCCAGTGAAAAATACGGATCACAGTCCATTAGGGGATGACATTTCGGGCGGAGAAACAACTCCCCGTCGGAGGAGTTACTGGGGGCAACTACCCACAAAGGCAGGCTGCAGATAATGACGAGTATGGAAAACATACTGAACAGGGCTCCTTCAAGTACGAAACCATTTATAGGGGCATTACAATTACGTAAATCCCATTAAAAGTAGCTCAAAAAGCAATTAAGACTGCTCCGAGCTATCACACAAGAAAATGCGCTCATTATTTCTAGGAAAATATAAAAGTTTTTATTCAATAGCAAAAATTGTAAACGCTTTACAAACATGTCCCAAATTTCTTACAGAACTAGGTAGTGGTAGCGGGTCGTGATTTGTTTGGCCATCCCTAACAGTTAATAGTCATTAAATATATATACTCAGTAGAACATCGTCGTTGACTCGCACTAAATCTAAATTAATTTAAATAAACAGTGGAATGGGGAACCCTAAGTCTCACTCAAGTAGCCTACATTTAACTAGATGTAGATTTCGTTTTTTTGTGTAGATGATACCGTAAGTTCGCCGACTCGAGCTCTTCTCGATGAAATGTCTTGGGATAAATAAATCGAACCGGTCTTTTAGAACTAAACTTTTGATTTTCGAGCTCACATGGGAGCTTGGATCATCCAATCGGATAAATATATATATATAGTCTGATCGTGGTAATCCTTTGTCTAGACAGGGGGGGCAAGTACACGATGAAGAGTAACGGCAGAGGTTCTGTGACTTAAATAAATCATCCTTTGACAAGACAGTTTGCTCTGCTCCCTCGCTCTCACCCACATTCTATAACTATCTAGGCTTGGGTGGGTCTGACGGGGAAGACACTATTACTTACAAGCTCTAGAGTACAGCAAATGGATTCCAAAACTGACCAAAATTCCTAGCTATAAATTACAAAAAAATCTGTCTTTCTAAGGTGCAAGTTCTACGCCCTTTCTAGTGATTCAATTTCGTGGAAGACGCGACCCAGCCAGCTTTCTAATATCTGTTAATTCCTGCCACATAGCCCCGAGCAGAGCTCTCCCACTCCTGCCTCAGTGGTAGTAGTCGCCGTACTGATAGGTCGGCGGTTGCTTTGAACCCTTCCCGTTGGGCTGGTACAGGTTGTGGTGGGAGGAGGAGCGGTAGGCGAAGCTGGGCGTGGCAGTCTCTGGGCGGTGCTGGGCGGGCGAGTGGGTGCGGCGCGCTCTCCGCTCCTCGATGTTCGCTGGCCAGCGCTGGTGGCGCGTGGTCGAGTCCTCCGAGGATCGTCGGCGGTGATAGCGCTTTGCCGGCGGCACAGAGCCGACGTTGGGCGGAGGAGTCCCATGGTGCTGCCCATAGCTGCTGTCATCGCCGCTGCCCATACTGAGCTGCTCCCTAGGTCGTCGCAGGCGCTCGTCCGCCGAGGAGTTTGGCGTTCCATGAAGGTCGATGACATCGCCGTGGGAATTGCGTCGCGCCCGCTGCATATCCATCTCCATGTCTTGGTGGTAGTTATCGTAGGGAACACGACGCTGTCCCTGACGATGGCGCTGCTGCTGCTCGTGGGCATCCAGGCGTTGGCGCCACTCGGCTGCTGACACCTGCTGGCCATAGAGATCGGGCTGGGCCTGGAACTGGGCCGCGCCCTGAGCCCCATAAATATTCTGGTAGGAGGAGCGTCGCCAGCCTTCCTCGTAACGACGGCGAGGCGACTCCCTGATGACAACCTCCTCCTCGGCAGCGGCGGCTGTCTGACGGCGCTGCGAGCGACTCGAGCTGCTCTCCGAGGAGTCCTCGCCAGAGGTGCCCAGGCCCAGATCCTTCTCGTCCACGCCGTATGCCTTGTAGGGTGCGCCCAGGAAGCCCTTGGAGCTGTAGGGTCCATTGATGCCCATGGTCGGGTACTGCATGTAGTAGGACTGCGAGAATGGCTTCTCCAGCTGCCCCTCGTCCAGGCTATCATCCACCTCGACATCGCTGCCATCGTCCTTGCCCGTCCAGGTGAGGCAAGACCCAGGCCCAAAGAGAGAGAGCAACACAGGCAGCAGGAAGAGGCCGTGCATGGCCCCGAAGAAGATCACCAGGAAGACCATCTTGAAGAAGACCAGGAAGATGTAGCTCTGCGCCAGCAGCAGGGCAACGATGCCCAGAATAGTGGAACTCGAGCCTTGGACAATCGGAAGACCCAGGGAGTGAAGGGCCTCGCGAACACGAGCCTTGGGATTGCGCTTCTTCGAGGACATGTACGTGTAGCAGATGTGAGCGGTAAAGTCCACGGAGAAGCCAATGCACATGATCAGGTTTATCATTGAAATAGAGTCCAGGTTAACGTCCCACAAGGCCATGTAACCGGCCACGCCCAGCTCAATGGAGATGACGGAGAAGGCCACCCACAAAGAGCACAGGATGTTGGGTATAAAGATAAAGCTTATGATCATCATGATCACGGCTCCTATGACCATGGCCTGGAGGGAAACGGGCCGCACTAGCTCGAACTGATCGAAGAACACAAAGTAAGGATGGAAAATGGAGGCATTCAGCGGTGAGTCCTTGCAGATCTGTCGCAGATCCCGCACCATTTCCTTTTCGTGATTGGTGTCCGTGATATTAACCGCTTGGATGAGGAAACGCGAGGCAATGATCTGGGTTTCGTCATCATTAAAGCGTACGTCCAGCGAGAAGGGATTGCCGGGAAAAAGCCAGTGCTCTTTAACGGCTTCTATGAAGGTTTGCTCGTCATCCACAGTGACATTAAGCAGCTCATTGTTGCGATCCAAAAAGGAGAGGAACGAGCGCAGCCAGGACTCTGTGTACCTTCTAGAGGTCACGTACGAGGTGTGCTCCAGGGTGCTAGTTAGATTCTCCACCTGCTCCTGCACTATGGGATCCGAGTAGTTCAAGGGTCCGGCAATAATAACCTGCAAAAGGAACAATAAGTTAATTAAAGCTGACTGACTCAAGGATTCATTCATTGACTCACCTGCATTCTGTAGGGAAACTCGCGGTAATAGTCATCCTCGCGGTCAAAGAACTCCACGGAGTAAGAGTCCTCCCTGGACAGCTTGCGACGCTCGAGTCCCTCCTTGATCTGTGTTATTCCATAGCAGGCACCGGCCAGGTAGCTAGCAAAGGCCAGTATAATGATGATCTTGCACCACTTGTTGTTGATCACTGCAGCCAGGTTGTCCTTGAAGAAGGCCATAAGCATGTGGTCCTTGTTGTCAACGGGATTATCGGGATCCTTGGGGTCAATGCCACCCGCCATTATTGCCTTGTAGAGGAAGTTGCGCTTCTCTGTTGCAGACAAAAACCAAAACAAAAGCGATAGAAAGAAGTGTGGTGAGACAAGTTCCCATTGACCTCAATTGCGGCCGGCTCTTGTTGTGCCAAGACAGTGACTAGTCTAGTTGCTGTGCCTCATGATCAAGTTCATGTTGCAGCTGCTGGCGTTAAGCCATCGTATCTAAGCTGCGCCTGCTTCGATCCGGTTGTGGGGCTGTCCACAAATCAACTAGACTAAGGAGACCTTGCAGCACAATAACAAAAAATTCTAACAAAGAGTTTACTATACCTGCTAGACACTGACTCATTCTTAGATCTTCTAAGAAATATGTTGATTTTTAATTACCTAAATTGTTTACACGAGTCACAGAACAACAAAAGCCATACTCACAATCACTTCGAGTATTGACTCGAATCAGTTCACTCACCTTTGATGGCAACCGACATCGGCTGGACCCGGCATCCGAAAATGGAATGCAAATTCTGACGCTCCCTGTAGCCGGAGATGGCCATGCAGGCGGCAAAGAAGGTGATGTGCCACAGGAACGTGAAGCATACAGCGAACACCGAGTACGTGCAGAAGATCCTCACCGATCGGAAGGGACTAATGATACCGATCAGGAACGAGATGAAGTCGGTGACGGAGGTAATGGTAATGGAGACTGCCGCCTCGGACATCATGTGGCCCATTCGCTCTGCCACTGGCATTTTGGACTTTGTTCGCCGCCAGCCGGCCAACATAACGAAGGTGTCATCAATGCCAATGCCTGTGGAAAGTATAAGAAATTAGTTAAAATATTTAAAGGGTTATTTAAACTTTATTTTTTCTAAAGAACTTGTGTAAAGTTGGTCATCAATACCAAATAACTGTGCACGTGATATAGGGAACATCATAAAGGTGGCATTTCCTATGTTATGATTTTGTATTTATGATAAACGTAAAATTGTTAAATTAAGTGATTTACAATAAAGTAATTTTTTATAAATATTCTAAAATCACATTACTTTGAAAATATATTCTATATACCTTAAAGAACATACATACACATACATGTCTGTCCAATTTAACCTTCTGATTAATCAGACAAATAAGAAGGAAAATATAACCTTCACACTGATCAACGTACTTTGTATTAATGCGATTATAGGACTGAACCTTTAAAATTTTTATTATAACCCTGAAAGACTCAACTTTATGTTCCCGTATTTCTTTTGTAATGCGACTAATGGTCTTCTGAACTAAATTTCTATTCACAGTTATATATACTTATAACTAATAATATACCATAATTATTTGAAATATCAAACAACAAATCTTTATCTTTCCTCAATAAAAACTCCCTATGGGTATTTAAACTGGACGATAATTTTAATTAAAATATAAAAAAACCCCGCCTTGGACAAAAATAAACTGGATATTTAATTTTTAAAGATTAAGGAAGCCTTAGAAGTGAGTTTGAAGTTATTAAAATTGATAAAAACCAAAATTCTATAGACACAAAATGTTTTATTTAAAATATATATTTTTTTTTATTCTTAGCGCTATACTTTCAATAAAGATTTTACTCACCGATCATCAGGAAAGGAGCCGCCAAATTGATGCCAATAAACTCAATGCCGCAGTACATAGCCAGGCCAAAGGCTGCCAAGGTGGCCATAATAGCTGAGACGTTACCCATTAGACCCAGGAAGGGCTTGGAGCGAACGGCATCTCCCATCATGCAGGTAATGACACTGGTTTTAACAAAGGATATATTAAAATTATTCACAATTTATATGGATTTATCCAACACTTACCTAAACAAGCCCATAAGCAGAAATGTGGAGCTAAAATAGGGCACAACAGTCTTGGTGTTCTTCTCTAGTTCATGGTCCAGAGTACGAGAGGCAAAGTACGAGACCGAGATGTGTTTGAAACGTCCCGAATCCTCTGCCTGACCAACAACCCTCAGGAAAGTTTCCTCCCATTCAGCGCCCCTGAAAAAGAAATTATATCATTAGATTTTCCACTCTTAAGGGTACATTTTGGACCCTACTTGGCATCCTGCCGCTTGGTATCGGCTGTCACAAAATACACCAACTGTATGGCAGGGACACTGATCACCACATTGTCCTCGGTGAGTTTGGTGCCGCCAAAGAACACGGGAAAAAGATGAGCATCCCAGGTGACTGGATTGAACATGAAGGGGAAAGTCAGATTGAGCTGGCCCGACTCAATCTGAAATTAGAAGGAAATATAATGGTAAGTATCTGAATCTTTAATAAATATTGGAAATATAATAACTAAATAATTAGGAAAAGAAATATGATGGAAACTATGTGGATCTTTACTACAATTTGCAGTACTAATAAATGAATAATTTCATGAAGAATACATAGTTAGCAGAGTCTAATCCCGTACTCACATCATCCATCAGTGCATCCAGATTGAGGATATCATTCTCGAAGCACTCGCTCTCCCATCGGGCGCAGGTATCCTTGTAGGTGTACGTGTCCCCGTCGTAGGTGGTGGTGGCATTCTGTATGAGATCGTCCAGCTGGCGCAGCTCCTGGAACACCTCGCGCCTTATCATATTGTCGTCTCCATCCTTCGTTATCACAATGACTCGGCCAAAGCGACCTGGAAATAGACAGGTGTCGGATTAGCATTTGTGACCATGGTTAAGAGCAAAGAGCAAAAGTACACCGTTGGCAAACAATTAGTGACTTTGTGGACTTAGGCTCGAAGGCTGACACGCCGAGACGTGACAATAATTTTAATTGAATTCCATTTGATTGTCGCTTCGCCCGATTATTTCACTTGAGTTTGCTGTTTGCTCGTTTATCGGACTTCCACTTAATATTAGACGATTGTCCCCAAACGTTATTCGAATTTAATGCGCCATAACCAATGCAGCAGCTTCAAGTGCTTGCGTCACAGGTTTGGTGCGGCTTTTCATGCCAGCAGATATTTGTATATATTGACACTTGTTGGCAATAAATATATCTATAACCTAAACTACGGTATTTAATATTAAAACAAACTGCCAGATATCTTGTACTATTAATTTTCAACTTGTTAACTTAATAACAAATATTATTAATGAACCAAAAAGTTGGCCTATGATTTCTTTAAGCCGGAAGAAAATGTGAATTTTTATTTGTGATTCGTTTCTTTTCCTGCCAAGTAAGTAATACTTATAGTGATGTTATTGTAATAGAAACTTTTTTTTAAATATAAATATAAATATATTTTTTAACATTCTGAACTTCAAAGTACCAAAAAAGAATATCAACAATATTTTAGAATGTTCTTCCTTAGACTGAAATAAACTTAACATTTGATTCATTTGCTTTAAGATATTCAAACAAAAAATCCGGTTCGTTCAAAACTTATTCTTAGATACAATAAGACACTCTATTTTAATGTATATTTTCTCATACCATCTAGATTCGAGATTCTAGGATGTTAGATGTTGTGACACCCTTTTAAATACATCAACTTAAAACTTTCAATAAATAAATACACGAAATATTGCACTATTTTCCACCAGGGTATAAAATGTTTCGTTGATGCTTCGCTTTAAATTATGAATGAACTTGACATGTTTTTTATGATATTTTTTTGTCATCGACAAACCATTCACGTTTTGCCAGCAATTGTCAATGAATTTTTTGAACAAAGCTGGTTTTATTGATTGCAGTTCGCACAACCAGAAGTCTTTCGATTAAGTCCTTCCTTCGCTCACAAAATCAACATGAATCGTAACAATCTATTTGTTTTAAAGCAGGAAGTCAAGTGGCGAGGAAATCCCAACTTTCCGGCAACAGGATCAACAAAAACCATTGTTTATTCGAGTGCGATTCGGGTTGAAAAATAATAGTAATAATCAAAAGCAAATGCTTTTATATAACATGTCTGCGGAGCAACAAAGCGGCTTAAATTAATTATTTTTGGCATTTCACTTGATGCGCTCCATAAACAAATTTCCAAAAGACCGGGGGAAAGTTGCAGCTTGCAAGCAGCCGTTGGCGTTGCTTTTAACCGTGTTGTGGCACATTTGGCCAAAGTGCAACCGAAGCGGAGCACCGAGCTCCGTGGCTAACTGGTCGTAACCGCCTAAATGCGGTCTAGAAAATCCCCAGCAGCGCATGGATCGCGTGGATGTGGATACGTATCCACATCGGTTCGCTCATGGTCACCGCACAGTCGCTGGGCTCTCGTACACATACAAATCTCAGTCTCAAAATAAAGTTCAATGATGAGCGAAATCGAGGCACGGACAGATAGATGGATAGATATATTTATTTGATGCCACTTGTGCTGCCATCGAGAGCGCGTCACAGCTTGATGCGCTGATCTGCATGCGTCTCGATCCAAGAACTGCTGAGTGCACATCGAGTGCAGTTTAGGAGAATGGCTCCGAGCACTTGTTTCACAAGAATAATGGCTAACGGCCTTTCGGAGCGAAATTGCTGTGAGCAACACGCAGCGTACACTCGCACTGCTCACAAATATAAAAAATAGTAATGGTTTCGCAGTTAGTTTAGCCTATTCCACACGTTTCTCCCATCATTCCACCTCAGCAAGGTCCGAATTGCTTCATTTTTATTTTTTTTTTGCAAACAAGCATTTAAGACTTGGCCAAATTATGCAATTTTTAAGGGCACTAATGCACACCCAATGATAGAAACAAGTCTGGGGATAAACGGTTAAGACTGAGGCACTTGGTAACATATTACAAGAGATATGGATGTATGATGCCTAGGAAGAATAGAATATCATAAGACTCAGTCTGCAAGAGTCTCATACCATATAAAGAATACTATATTATTTTCAGACAGATGCAAAGTGGTTTAAGAATCAATTTATGTGGGATTTTATTTCCAGAAGATCATGAAAATTATAATTACTGCATTATTAAACAATTATAATGTTTGCATTATTATTTTTGTAAATTTTGAAAATTTTAGAAAAAGCGAATAACAAACAGAAGTTATTGACTATAAAAATTTGGTGTATTATTAACTTCTGCAACATCTACATTTTCGATGGCAACACCAACAGAGGTTGCTCAACAAGTTCCTAGGAACATTCGTCCTTTTTTGGATGTTGCGAAACATGTGCCATCTGCCTTTAGCAATGTTTAATTTAATTTTTTATAAATTGCAGCATTATTAAGAAAACTGAATTATTATGATTACACTTGACTTTAACTTTCCTTCTTGTTTTTGTAGATTTTGATAGAATAATAATAATAATAGAGCATAAATTATACAACTTCCAGTACGTTCTTTAATTTCTGATTAAAAATATGATACACATGATGCACATGAAATTTGTTATTCACAAAAAAACATTTTCGTGAGTGATTGCCCATGTAATTAATTTTGATGTTATTTTCACGGGTAAGGATTTTGCTACTCGGATTTCGGAATCTCTGCTCAAGTTTTGATGGCACAATGTCATTTGGCAATTATGCGGTACTTTGCCTAAGTTAGCTAAAGTCATTGTTGTGGCTGCTATTATTATTAATGTTTCTGCTGTTACTATTATTGTAGTTCAGCGATGCTAGTGGTGTTGGTGGTGGCTTTGCCTAATAAACCATTTAGCGAAGTTAATAGCCTGTAAAACAGAGACGAGTTCAAGACCCCAATAAATGCTAAGATATTGTGTCTCCATCTCGGTCGTGTGCTGAAATTATTTATTGCACACACCAGAGACGAGAGAGCAGGGCAGGGCGGAGCGCCGGAAAGTCCCCAGGTAGCCTCCTCCTTCTCCGTCAAGGTGCAAAAAAAAAAAGGTGTGTGTGGCAACGTTTAATTGGGCGACGCGAGCCGCAGGCAATTTCACTTGCCCAAAATTGCTTGCCACAATTGCGTCCAGGTGAATTTACTTACCGGGTCGCGTTATGCGTCCGACATTGAAGCGATGCGTGTAATTCACTTTGAAATACTGCTCGACGATGGCGCGCTCAGTCTTGCCCTCCCCCGCAATTGGCGAAAACAGATACTCGGGATCGATTTGGTACTTTAGCTGCTGATAGCTGTGAAAATAAGGGATTAGTTATGAGAGATTTATAAAATCTCCCACAAGACTTACCCCGTCATACAGAGCAACGTCAGCAAGACCGGAATGATTATGAAATATCCCGGGTGCTTGGCTATACATATTCCCAGGTGGTAAAAGGATTTGTTTAGTGTCTTGTCGACACAGGATATGCCGCAGGTCATCTGTAAGAAATAATAAATAAAGATTAGGTCTAAAGTTCTAATTAACAAATAAGGCAATTGGGGGAGCCATTATCTAATATCACATTGAAGCGCTCTAATGTGCGGTTTGTCCGGTGAAGGTGAAAAAGGCGTGATGGAAGTCATTATTATATATATTTATATCGCTAAATGTGTCTACGGGCTGACATAGACATGTGTACCCGAGTGCTCGTTGCCGTGTCTGTTTGGCTTTGTTCATCTACACCTTCAACTTAAACTTTAGACACGCATTGTTTTTGGTTGCCTCACTTTGCTGCTGTTTGCCTAAACGAATCTCGTCAAATGCCCTTGTTCATCCCCCTCACTCCCTTCCGAACGACAAAGCGAAAAAAAAAAACAAAACAAAAATAAAAAAAATAAATTGATGAACAACATTAACAAGGAAACTCCTAATAATGTTCATTATTAAAATGCTTATGGAAGTCAAGTACATTGCCATAACATTTTAAATGCTCTTTTCATATAAAAAACAGCTAACATAAAAAATCAATAAAAACACGTATCGGGTGCAAAATATTAAACCGCCCCCGGGTGGACTCGAACCACCAACCTTTCGGTTAACAGCCGAACGCGCTAACCGATTGCGCCACGGAGGCCATGCAAGCAGCGAAAAAAGTTCCAAACTTTACAGCACGTGCAAAAAAGGGCCCCCACTCAGATAACCGTATAAATAAATTCTAATAAGAACTGCTTAGCTGCTTAATTTGTCAGAGTTTTCAAGAGCAGCGGCAGCGCAGCCCCGGCGAGGTGAAGTAGAGCATTCGCCCTGAGAGCATCAACTGCCTCCGTGGCGCAATCGGTTAGCGCGTTCGGCTGTTAACCGAAAGGTTGGTGGTTCGAGTCCACCCGGGGGCGGATTAGCTTTTTGTTATTTTCAACATTTATTTTTTATTTATTTAAATTAATTTTTTAAATATTAATTATATTTTGTTTCTTTGTGACTTAAAAAAAAAGTATAATATTAACATTTGAGCCTTTTTAATGTTATTTTACTACCTTTGACTAAAAAATAACCTACATTTATTCTTACATTTTCGAGAATTCAATTTTTTTTTGCATTCTTAAAATTTAAAAAGACATATTTTATAAATCCAATAACCATTAAAAGTATTTTAAAATGAATTCCGGTTCATTATTTATGTACTTCATACGCTTCTTCCCCCACAGTCATGCTCAGAGAAGCCATTCTCAACACTAAACATCAAATATTAAGAAAATTATTTATTTGTTTTCCGATCCGTGCAAGCTGCGCAATTTGTTTGGGCCATTTGTCATGCCAGACACAGAGCCAATATGGGCTCACTGGCATTATGAATGTGCCGGACACAAAGGAATATTGTACTTAACATGAATAGAACATTAACATTGGCATACGCTCGGTTCTAAAGCCACGCAAAATGGCAACAAAACATAAGGAAAACAATTTAGACAAATTGAGAAACAAAAGCAGCAGCTGCAGGTGAAGGTGTCATCTCTCACTTGCTATAATAATTTTCTTGACCAAAAAAATTCAATTTGTTGAGCAGCCCAACAAAAAACCCGTTAATTCAACCAAGTTTACTTTCCATTTTTTTAAAAAGTATTTTCTGTAATGTAACAATCTTGTTTTGCTTTTCATACAGTAAACACTGGCATTACAACATATGGCTAAGCCCGAGCTTAAGCCGAGCACTTGGCTCGCAAATTGAGTCACGGCGCTGCCTCAAGGTTATAGCTCTGGCTTCAGCGCCAACTCTGACTTCGGGCGGCTAGCCGCCATCCGTTGACATAACGGTTCATTATGTCAAAGTGATTTAAGAAACAACAAAAAAATGTGGAGCCCTCTTTTCAGGCCCACAGCTGTGTGGGCTTAGGTTTTCCTGCTAACCGGGAGGAGGTGTCAGTGTGTCAATATTTGGGTTCATGTACTCGGAAAAGCGGTTTTCTGGAGGTGTTAATTGGTTGGAAAGGGAGCGAAAATGTACTAAATTAAGAGGTTTTTGGGGAATGCCTTTTGATTAGTCTCTTTTTCTTTTCTCTTTTTAAAGACCTTTTCTTCCATAGAGTTATGCAAAAGTCAAAGCTAAAAATATATTTTACAATATGGCCAAACTCTCATAACAAAACAGCTTCCGCTCAAAAACCATTAATGAACTTTATAAATTCATGTCGCAAGTTCGATGGCACCTGGATCCTCCGAAGTCATCATCAGCTAGGTTTTCATAACCACATGGGACCCCTATTTCTCTGTGTTTTTTTTTCTTCAATTTTGACGTCAGTTTAAACAGGTATAAAACTACATCTGTTCGAAATGCAATATCATGTCTTTGCCCAAATTGTGGCTATGACTAAAGCGATTTTCGGTGGCACACGTTATGAAACTGTAGGCGAAGCTGAAATCCCAAATCGATGGGCACCTGACTCACACAACTTGTGTGTGTGCAGTGCCTTGAACCGGCGCCAAATGCGTGCCAAGAAAACCGATTCGATTCGCTTCGCTCCCTGAAACCTGACACCTTGCCCATCCAAAATATGGAGTTTTTTCTTCGTATTTTGGCTTAGATTTTTGCATAATTTGTAGGTCAAGTCGCTTTGATTCATGGCGGATTCTTTCCCTTGGCCAACCCAATTTATTTCGGTATGCATATATTTCGTATTAATACCCAAGAGATTGCGAATGTTTAGTCCGCGATTGAAACGCAGGGCCGCAAAGCTTTTACATATGGCGCGAGAAAGTTGTTGACCAAAATGAGTTTGTCGCTTCAGTCTTTTGTTTTCGTTGTTGTTTTTACTTTCTGTGTCAGGCAATTTGACGTTTTATTGTTTGGACTTCTGGCCGCTTCTTTGTTGCTGCATTGCTGTCTATAATGGATGGTTTTTTTTATGAAAGCATTTAAGAGCCACGAATACTTTGGGGTCGGGTAAAAGTAGAACTCCTGGATCTCCACGTTTCACCTATAGTATTATCTCGTCTGTTCACTGACACATTTCCATCACTGCCTTAATCACTGTTTGTTTCTTTGGCCGGGCTTGCATAACTCCCGGTTTCGTCCAGCCTCTTTTAGATATTTGCCGAGCGCGCCGATGCCTGGTTTAAACAATTTATATAATGCATATTTACTAGCAGAAGAAAAAGAAGAAGAAGAAACCGAAGGAGGCGAAAAACGAGCAGCGCAAAAATTGATTGCGAGGCGAGCAAAACGATTGCAAACTTTTAGCGAGTTTTTCTTTCTGACCGCGTCAACAACTTTCACTTTTGTGCGTTGCGGCGGCACAGGGCATAAAATGCCGAGAAATTACAAAATTTAATATTAATTAATATTTAAATATATTTCGGCATCAGGGAACTCGACTCGCATGTTTTCGAATTATTGCTTTCTGGCTGATTGTGGGTTTTGCCTCTAATTAATTTGGGTCAAGTCATTGAAGTAGAACGCAAGAGCAATAATGTGACCTTAGCACGTGGGCGTGACATATCGGCAAAGATTTTGTATAATTACCGTTGTCAACCCGGCTTAAGCCGGTTCAAGTTTTTACCAATAAGTTATCTATCTGTTTTTTTTTTTTGTTTTTGTATTTTGATTTTTTTGGCAACAGTTGGCCAACTGGAAAAGGTCTCTTACAATTGAAATTGGTTGCCTCACAAATGTTTGCAATGAATTTTAATTAGTTTAGCTCGAGGCTAACAAATTAACATTGAGCACCTTATGTTAATTATTTATGATCGTTTTTCGGCTAAGTAAAGGGTGGGCAGCACAGCACAATCGACGGGGCCCTATCGAGGCTATCGATTGTTGTAAAGGTAATCGCTGTAAAGTGCGTTTCACTACACTGCATATGAAAATTATAATTGAAAAACTGAAATTTGAACTTAGAATTAGATATTTTTTTATTGGGTCAAAGCTACATTTTAAAAGTTTCTTAAACAAAATAGCAGATTTATTTAATTTTATTGAAATAGCGTCTGAAAAATGTGTAAGCTAATCTACAAATATTTGTGATAAGGTGCTTAAAAATTTATAAGTCTGAATTTTGGTATATGGATTTTGTGAGGAGAGATTGAAAGAATAAGATCGACAGAAGAGTTCGAGCGAAGAGTTCGAGAGAAGAGTTCGAGAGAAGAGTTCGGGAGAAGAGAACTTGAGGATCATGCTTGCTATGTAAAGATTTAGTTTCGGCATAAAGCCGAGTCTTGAAGATATTTTTATTATTAGAGGAACAGTGCTAAAATGTAGAAAAAATAATTTTATATTTATTTATAGAGGGTAGCTCTAACTGTCATTTAAAAAATGTATTTTGTAATATATGTACATACATAAATAGATAAATAAAAAAATACTAAATTTACATTAACTATTTATCAACATAACAACAAACCTTTGGAAATCCAGGTACTATTTGCATTATTTTAAAGGACTAGGAATATTTTTAATTAACCTCTTTTAAATTGAATATTTTATTGAAATGTCTTTATAACTGTCTTTAATAAATCCTAAATGGAGGAATACTATCAATACAATCGATGACTATTTGAGATGCCTGGGAACATGGCCAAATCGTAGGACAGTCAGGTTCTGCCTCGAGGTAGAAGCCATGACAAAAATTCACTTTCTACTTTTTCCGCGCCTCTTGAATGGATTGGCCCAACGACGGGACTGATACAAGCCGCCTGCGTTCAGCCTGGAACTGGGTCAGCCTCTCACGCACACTCGTGGCTTGAACACACACAGCGAGGTGGCCGCTTTCAATTTGAATTCAACTTTTTGGTTTGTTTGCTTTGCATTAATTAACCATTTACCTGGCGAGCTGCTCAGGAAAACGATTTTATTACGGATTTATCGGGGCTTTGTTTAGTCACAGATCTGTGGGTCAGTGGAGCAGAGCCCCGGAGAGTGCCTTAATCTGATTTCATTCATTAAACGCAGCTTAAAAATTGATTGAAAACAAATTAACAGTAAGTGTATCAAGATAACAGTCATCAGTCACTTCCTGAATGTATTACGGTTTCAATTTAAAATATTTTAAAGGTTAAAAAGATACTTTAAAATCATATAGAACACCACTAATACCTGCGAATTAGTCCTCAGTATTTAAGTTCATTAGAACTAATGAAGCAAAAACCATAACTTACACTTTCTCGATCACTTTTACTAGCTCAGATTCACTTTCCTCGGATATTATATTAGTTAATTATGGCAGAGTTTTTCCTGTCATCAGTGGAGAGTTAATAAATCAACCAATTGACACACACACAGTCGACGTCGGTAAAAAAAACTCTGAAATGCCAAACGACAAAAAGTCTAATACACCAACTCTCTGAGAAGAAATGGCGGCGAAGAAACGGAACGAGAGAAGCGGAGAAAGAAAAAGAAAGTGCAAGGCTGATCACATATCATGTGTACAGCACATATATGTACATACATATGTATATAAATATATATGTAGACACGTGCATGCTTAGCCGTTCGTAACGGCAACTCTGGACTGAAACCAGCTGAGAGCTGAGAGAGGAGGGGACTCACCCCAGGTCCTCACCCTCTCTCAATATATACACTCCTGCCCACAATTATACGACACCCCGAAAATTGCAGTTTCGACCCTCGTTGGAAAATGCGAAAGCATAATACAAAAAAATAAAGTATGCAAAATTAAAGCCTAATAAATTCTGCTCAAAATCTGATTTTTCTATCTTTGATTGGAGCTTGCTTCAAGAACCGGTAAAAAGAGCTCAGAAGCCTGATTTTTGGCATGCGTACAACTGTATCAAAACTATACGACACCTTTCGATTTTGTCTCTTTAGTTAATATTTCATTCTTTTAAAGGTAAATAATAATATTTTTTTAATAACTAGAGCCACTTTAAACCCTCTACCTCAAAAAGTCTTTTAGGCATTGAATTAGCTACATTTTAAAATCAATTTTCGACTAAAAGTCATTCTCAAAATTGCTGAAATTGAAATTTTCGGGGTGTCGTATAATTGTGGGCAGGAGTGTATTTATTAAAATTCCAAAAATAATTAACTTTTTCAAGAGTTTACTAAAACATAAAATGATTCCAGCACCTGTCTCTGATTTTTCGCTAGCTGTTAATCTTTTGTGCAAACACTCAATTATAGTTTGGCTTAAAATTTAGCAAATTATGAGCTGCTTGAGGAGTTGCTAATTGAAAGCCGTGAACGCCTAATGGAGCAATAAAAGTTATAGGTGTGCGAGCTAGGCTATATCCCGCTGAGTCTGTGTGCATTGAGCAATTTTCCCAGGGGAGAAGGAAAATCACCTGCAGGGAAACCAGTTCAAAGCGGTTCCAGGCTACCTGTTGTTCGAATCGAAAATGACCATCAAGATGGGGGTGAAATCTCATCGGTAGATATTGTTGGTCCAGACCTACCTGAGCGGATACTATAGGGTTCAACTGTACGCGGTGTCCACTTGAGTGCACAGGGAAAAAATTTAGGGAAAATGGTCTACAATTCATGGTATTATTTATATTAGGGAGCCTTATTCAGTGATATATTAATTTTAGTTTCATTAGGAATAATTTATATATATTTTATTTTGGAAAGTATAAAGTGTTAGTTACTCTTCTTCTGCAAAAATCCTTCTCAATTGATGATTATTTTCTACTAATACTAAATGATATTTTAATGATTAGATCCTCCATGGAATAATGTTTGATTGAGACTATAAACAGATCTTTGGCAGAGCATAACTTCGGGGTTTAGGTTCGGTTATTCCAAAATCAAATGAATTTATTCCCAATATAACTTATAAAGGTGTTTGATTTTAGGATCACAATAGCTTTTATGAAGTTATTAAAATGCATAAAAGCTGCTAGTTAATAAATAAAGAAATCCGGGGGTCAGGTATCCAAAAAATTTTAGGAAAGATTAGACATTATACATTGATCTTTTGGAGAAATAAAGTTGATCAATGTGTGCCTTTACTTTTACTTCCTTAGGCACATGTAAAAGAATTTTATAAATACAGTATTAAAAAAATATATTTTAATATAGGAATAAAGTTTATGTTCCCAGTCATTTCCTACCAAAAAATACAAATCATACGCAATCTATTTAAAATTATAAATATATTATAAATATTCCCCAACTTAAATGCAACCAAATTCAACTGCAGTTAACACGCATTTTTATAAAAAGATGCAGGTTGGGGCCACTATATATCATTTATTTTGTTACATTGCATTTATCGAAAGCAATGCACGTCGTATGATTCGGGTTATAACCTTGGGCATAATGGGACCCAAGCCAAGACCAAAAACATATGAAAATCGAATGCGCCAGATGAGCCAATCAACCGGTTTCCTTTTTGCCGCGAATTTCACTTGAACTTTCATTAACTGGGCCGAGCAACTCCCTCTGTTATGTCCACGGTCCAGTGTCAGGTGGTCCGATCTGGCAAACCGGATCACCAGAGTTCAGTTTTTATGTAATCACTCTTGCTTTCGTGTATGCTCAGCCCGAAAAATGCAAACACGGGACGGGAATCCGTGGTCATCGTTGGCCAATGATTATTGCCATTGAATATTTTCCCTGGCCATTTTCCCCCTCATTTCGTTCGGCCAGAGGGGGATTCCTGGTTCGTGGCCCACTTTCCGCCACTCAGGTGTTTGCTGGCTGGCTTTAATTGTGAGCCGTAATTGTAGCCGCTCTCAATTCCAACTGCATTAATTTGGCTGTCAAAAGTCTTCGAGTTTCTTTCCCGGCCGTCGTTTGCATGTGAAGCGAATGTTGGACTTGGCACCACCGGGCGGAGTGGCAGATTATTGTGGCAATTGCAAAAAAACATCAATTAGTTTTTTATTTGCTGATGCAAATAGAGGCAAACCTGTTTACACACATTTCGGGTACTCGCATTAGTTTAATAAACTCGATTTTAAATTGTCCATGAAATGGTTCCTTCTGGTTTACTGAAGTCTCTTGCCCTCAACCAAGCCTAATGCCATGAATTACTGAGCCCACTTCACTTATGTTTCCATTGTGGCTCATAATTTCTACACCGCAAAGAATCACTTGTAAATTCATCAGCTTCAATAAAGGTAAATATATACCTATGACCAATGAGCAGTAACTCATAGCTCGACAGAAAAATAAAAGTGAAGTGCTTTAAGTTTTGCTTGTGCCAAGTTGTTTGTGCTCAAATGATCTTTCAAAATATCATTAAATTTAATGTCTCCAAATATGTGCATAAATCAGTGTTAAAAGTCATCTAAACTTCTGAAAATATTTTATGGCTTTTCCTAGAAACTCGAAATTTGAATATTACAGAATATAATAAAATAAAACTGAGACTTTAATGAATTTGAAAAGTTATTCTTACATTTACCAGTATAGGAAATGTAAACTAATATGGTTAATTTAAAAGAAATTTTAATAAATTCTACAATAAATAAAATATATCTATGATTAAAGCTGAGATGACTTTAATGAGTTTAAAACGAAATCCTTAAATATTACAAAAGAGATGGCGTGCATTTATGACTTAAACAGAGATGGCAACTGTATTAAAAAAAAGAAAAAAATATATTCGAGAAATTCGAGAAGCTAAAAACGCCTTAATGCATTTAAAAGTAAATTCTTAAATTATTCAAAATTAATAAAATAATCTATATCTGCAACTATGACTTTATGACTATAACAAATTATAAAAGAAGATAAATTTATGCATTTAAAAGATATTACAGAATATAAAAAATAAACCTTTAATGTAATTTAAAAGAAATTCAAAAGAGATAAAATACATCTATGACTGAAACTAAAATGATTCTAATGCACTTTAAAATTACATACTTGATAGATAAATTGCATCTATGTATGTCTGCAACTGAGTTGATTCTTGTATTCTAAGAGTAATTCTCAAAAATTCCAGAAAAGAGATATCATGCATCTTGTATTTTAAGAGTATTTCTCAAATATTCCAGAAAAGAGATAACATACATCTAAGGAATCATATAATTCCCTTATTCTTATCCTATTTACTTCCTTTTATTATCCGGATTTATTTTTAACAAGTCATTCCCAACAACGCACTTTCTATCCAACATTCCGAAACGCAATTGTCGCCCGGCATTTATTCAATTTCAACCCCTAAGGCTGAGCAGCAACCCCAGTGGGAAAAACTACGACACAAGTATTTTTCATATTATTCACTCTGCAAACCAGGATGCTTTAGAAATCCAACTAAACTCACCTTGGGAGTATTATTTCGCCTATTTCGCTTAGCTTCTTATCCAAAAGGTTTTATTTTGAAATTCAATTGAATTTTTATCGGTTAAATTTTTTTCAGAAGTTTCGTTGCACTCTTCGTGTTTTGGCCTTTCACAGAATTTCTCTCATTAATATTTAAAAAATTGCACACTCTTAGCACTGGTTTCGACCATCATCATTATTTGGATCATTTCACCTGATGGCGAGGGGTCACGGGGGAAATACTCGCACGACGACCGAAGGCTTCGAGACCAAATCACGGACTGAACTCGGATCTTGCTCAAGCGGCCTCACGTCTTGCGTCTCACGTCTCACGTCTCACGGATCGCGCTTACGTTACGGCCTACGCGGAGGGAGGCTGCGCAATTTCGAATTCAGTGACCGTTAGCGTTCTTTTGTTCGCTCACAAATTAACTTTGATTGGGATTCTCGCCGTCGCCGTCGAAAGAAAGGAGGATAGAAGAAAGTTGCGCGCACACGACCGCCGCGCACCACGTAACGGAATCGAATGAGGCCTTACGTCGAGCTCAACGCTCTCGCGACGCTCAATCGCAGCTCAGCTGAGCTCAGCTCACCTGTTACTCTCCCTCGCGCTCTCTCTCTCTGCCTCTCGCCTCTCGCACTCTTGGCCAGGTGAGTGCACCGGTTTGCAGCGGTTCGCACGAATTTCGGGAAAAATCCGTGGCTCTCCTTTCCTTTTGTATACCTGTTTCCATCTTCAGGTGGGCCCGCGTTGTTGCTGCAGTCTGAAGGTCGCATTTTCGCTCATTAATCGCCGCTTTCTTCTTCTGCGCCTGCGCAAAAGATTTTGTGGGAATTACCGCCGCGGATTCAGGTGAATTTTGGCATGGGCCTAAGTGGCCCAAACGCGGCCCTAAAACCAATGGAAAAGGTAATTCGCTGGAACCGCGTAACACGTGGCCACCATCTTGACGAGAGACGTAGTGCAGTTGTGCGAAGAATGAATATTGAATGAATACTTAATACTAAATAATACTGTCTTAACTTTTGGATACACTGTTGAAAAAATCTAGATTTTTTTTGTAATTTTTCGTAACATTATGTTACGAAAGTAGCTCAAGCTCTTTTTAAGATTTTCTTCTTAATTTAAGTTTTTTGTTTTTCGTTTAAATGAAGCCTAAAATTGTATTTCTAGAATTTTCTGTCTTATTTCTAGAAATATCATTCTTATATTAAGATTATAGGCCATTTATTAAGATTTTAATTTAAGAATACACAAAATCTTAAAAGAAGATTTTTTTATCAGTTTGATTAATCTTCATTAGTTTCTCAATTACGAGGTATAATTTGTAAAAAACTTAACGTAATTAATTATTTAATTAATTAATTATTTTACTAATTGGAAAACAGCGCCTAGATTAATTTTATTATTAAACTCGCATTACTCTTCCTTTTCTAGTGTCTAAGAAAATGAACGTTTCACATAGAACTCTTCTCCTAAAAATACATTTTCGCTTAAGTATGTGAAGTCTAATAGTTCCACAGGTTAAAAAAAATGCTGTACATTAACTTTTTCTCATGATTTTTTCAAAAAATGTTAAAGGTTAAATCCCTAAAATCTGTTTAAGGGGTATTATAATTTTTAATTATAGAATTTTTTATAACTCTATAATTGTTTTTTATTTTATGGTTTGAAAACGACTTAATGAATATCGTTGACTTTTAACGTGTTTAATGAGGTGTAGTTGTTTAGTAGTTATTTATGATTTTTATATTTTTATTTAACCAAAATCGATCTAGTTTTAATGTTTAAATACAAGTAATTTTTGTTTTTTACACCCTTTTAGGTATCGTATACTTTTGAATTACAAAACTTATTTCTTTGTTTCATAAATATCTAATATTGATTTATTCACTTTTTCGTTTACTTTTGAATCAAAAAACCTTTTCCGTTGTTTTTTTAAATATTTACTATTAATTTAGAAAATTTTGAAATGAATCTTCGAAGAAAAACAATTTATTAAAGAAGTTAAAATAATAATTTTATATATATACATTTATACAATTTTCTTCTCTTTCCTGATAAAAAAAAAAACTATGAAAATATTACAATGAATTCGCTTATTGACCTAGCTTTATACACTTAAGTAATATTAAATACCTTAAACTTGAAGGAAAAATTATTTCAGATTGTAAGCAATATGGATTACGGCTTTAAATAAAAGTTGAATCCAATTAAACTATTTTTTTTTACAAAATTACAGTGTAAAATGTATTATTTTTTTGAAGTGAAAAATAAATGAAAAATACAATTTTTAAATTGATTTTTTCATTTTTATTATATCCATAGAAACAAGAAAAGTGTATGTGTGCGAATTAATTACGCTCTGTAAAATCAAACTTCTTAAAATAAAAAAAAAATGTTAATCTCTCTGAAGTTATGAAATTACAGATACTTTTACTTAGTGTAAAGAAAATTACCCGGCACAAGACAATTCATGAATCAAAAGAAATGGTTGTGATCCAGGGTCTTTAACATTACATAAATTGAGAGCTCAGTCACCACATTTTCGTCTCGTGTGTCATTCGCAGGCAAATTGTCGTAAAATTCTGTGGAAACTATGCGGCATAAAACTAATTTTCACAAAAGGCGACTTAATAATTTTTCCCAAACGAATTTCTAAAACCCAAATGGCAAGCAGAAAAGTTTGAGAGATGGACAGCGAGCTTTGAGTTCGAGAGGGACAGGGACACAGATATTGCGGCTGAGAAATTTAAGCGGAAATTTTAATAAAAATCATTTAGAATTTATTTCAAACAGAGAAAAGTGCACA
>VNJS01001671.1:0-19529 GCA_008042575.1 Drosophila watanabei | reverse complement strand
AACTATTCCTTTACGCATTTCAAAAGGAAATTGCACTAAAATTCACTGAATATTATAGTTGCTCACTTCAGTCTCTAATAATGAGGTAGGACTCTCTTTCTTCTACTTTAGTCCCTATTTTTTTTAATAATAATTATCAAATTAATTATTTAAACACATTTTATAAATCCTTTGGCATAATAAGGCTTATCTCTGCAATTTGTCCTGTGCATTAGTGGCGCTGCTGTGGCCTCTGATGTTGCTGCCGTTCATTGTCAACAGCAACACCAACACAAGAGCGACAAAAGCAGCGCCAGGCGAAGGAAGAAGCAGGATCAGGAGCTGGGGCAGGAGCAGCACTTGATTCGATGCACAAACAAGGCTCGTCCTCCCTCGCTCTCCCTCCGTCGAGCGTAATTANTAGACTTTGCAACAACTTCCGTTTCCGCTTCCACTGGCCATGTATTGGCAATACCCACACATCTCCAGCACACACACACATCACATCCCACAATACTGTTTAAGTTTCGCAATTTTCCATCCAATCAACTTTCGCCCGACCGCCTCTACAAATGTCACAGCCTGTCAAATGCCAGCTTTTCCTCTCAACTACTTTTTACCTACAATTCCATTGAGTTCACATTTAATTTGAAATTAATTTTTTATCAACTTCAATTGAATTAAAATGCGTTGACTGCGACAGCTCGCAAAATGCAAAATAACACAAAAAAAAGCAGAAATGCCACAGAAACAAAACGAAATGAAATGAAACTCTTACCTTGAAATGTGCACCTCGCCCTGTAAATAAATTAGCCTCATTTATTATTGAATCGAAAAATGCGTTAATATTGAAACTACAGAAAATTACGTATACGTATTACGTATACGTAGAGGTTGTTGGGCCATGTGTTAGCTGGCTTACGATTCCACTACGTGTCGCCGTCTAAATGGGTTGTTGCTCTTCCGCTTGGAAAAAAGACCTTTACAGAGGAAATAAAAATGCTTTAAAAGATTTAATTATTGTAAAAGAAAATCCACAAAATATAGTTTACTTGCAGGGAAAAATAAAAGGAATTAGAAAATTAGAAATTAATATTGGAAATACCTTACATCTAGTACAATTTTTCTACTCAGCATTTAATTAGGTTAAAAAAGGGTTTTAGATCACAGAAATAGCCCAGTTCTGTGATGTAATTCATAGATTAAGGAATAGATAGGATAGATAGGAATAGATTCATAGATTAAGTAAAAAACTTTCAAGGAAAGTTCTTAACCAACAGACTAGATCTATACTTAAAATTTGTATGTTTTTCTTTCTCAGTGTTTAAGTTATTTTTAAACCCTTTAAAGGACCACAGCAATCAGTTCTCCAGCTTTCGCGGCTGCTGCTGGTGCTGTGGCTCCCCTCGTTATTTGTTTCGCTTGGCGCGTGCCTCAATTATGAGACCAAGTTAACATCCACTTGAATGCATCGCGAAATAGCAATAGCAATGGCAACATAGTTGCCCCGGCCAAATGTCAAGGGAGCAGCCAGAGAGGAGGCAGGGTTGGGAATCCAGGTGGAAACTCCGGCCAAGTGTTTAACCCAGTTCGCAGTTTGGCGCAACTCACAGCTCCCGATCCTGATGCAGCTTTAGTGGCCGCCTTTGTTGCCATTGTTGTCGATTGTTTGCCGCTTGTTTGCTGCTCTTGCACTTGCCGCACGTAATTGTTGCAGTGCTTGTTATTTTCCCGTTGCCGTTGTTGTTGCCTCTAAAAGTTATTAAAATGAAAAAGGCAAAAGCAAATCGATTATGCCGGATGCAGTGCAGCTCCAGAGCAGAAGCAGCACCAGCCATTGGAACTCTCACAATTGCTCCAACTTTTTTGCCACACACAAAACTTTTATTTCCCCAAAAAAAAGAGAAAAAGAAGTAAGAAATAAAGGGAGATGAAAGGCAAGGAGGAGCGGTGGAAGAAACTTTAAATTGACATCGAATGGCAAAACCGAAAGCTGCTGTGGCATGCTTAACAAACAGTGCCAATACCTAACAAAAGTGAAAAGTTGTCGAAAGTTTTCTTTGCCCAAAAATGATAAGCCGACACCGCTCTCTATGCCCCCTTCCCCTTCCAATGCGCGTTATCCCCAAAAGTCACGCTCGCTTTTCGATTTGGACCGGACTGAGCGAAAAGGGACCAAAGTCGAAAGTTTTCTAGATTCGGAGATGGTCAGATAAATCGATTTTTCGTTGATTCGATTTGTATATCGATATCAGATAAGTTTGATGGAAAGTGTGATCGATATTTTATTTTTATTGGATATATTATGAGTGATATAAGTAACCCAACTTATAAATATCGATATTATCAATCTTTATTTTTATATTTTACTAAAGAATTAGTTGTGAATTAACTCTAAAATCATTAATTAAATGATCCTTAATTTACAATTAAAAGGGTTTCTAAAGTATTGATATATTTTGGTATATTGAATGTTCTACTGAAGAAATATGTTCTTCTTACCTCCAAAAAATTTGGATTTGGTATTGCTAATACTGTATTATTATTAAAAGATAATTATCGATATTTTAAATTTCGATATTTTCTGTGAAAATTATATTTTATCATAAGTATGTTATTATGTATGTATTATTAATATTATTGTTCTTTGTCAAACGGGTATTTCCATATTTTTCAAATTAAAGTATGTAATTTGTTTCTAATTCGATACTTTTATCGATGTATCGCTGCTATCCTGTTTATGCAGCAACATCCCTATCTCCCATAGACTGTACCACGGGGCGTATGCGTAACCATTTTTTTTTTTGTATGCAAGGCCAGCATTGTCTTTGGCTTTGTGTGTAATGCGAGTTTAACAACTGAATTGTTGACTGACATTTAAATTTGCCAACACAATTTGCATTTCTTTCTCTCAACTCTCGGCCCCTCGAATGCCCGCCCCCTCCAAGGGCCCGCCTTGCCCTGTCACTCGACTTTGGGGCTTTGTGTGTGGAATTTATGCAAATAATAAGCATTTCCTTTCGGGTGTCTCCATTACTTGCTTGCCACGTCTAATTTTTGCCTAACTTTTTGGGGGTGCCACCCCCATGTTCGTGTTTGAGTTGGCAAACAAATTTCAATTGCAAGTTTGGGGCATTATTTCTTTTCATTTTCATTTTCCTTTTCCTTTGACTTTGATGTAATTTAATGTGGCATTTGGCTTGCACTTTGGCTTTGGTATTTGGCCACATGTACTCGCTGTGCCGCTCCTGCTGTTGCTGTTGCAATTAAATATGAAAAGTAATTTTTATTGTATGCCAAAAGGGAAGAGAAAAACTGGCACTGCCAGTGGAAACCCATTCGTTTTGGACTTATCTGCATTTCGCTGTTGACAGGCAAAAGAAAATCCCGGGCAAAAAAAAAAAGGCGAGCTGCCAACACGACCAAATGCAATTTGCATGCCAAGAAATAATTTTATAGCTCTAAGGATCTTGCACTTGCCTGACTTGGAATCTGTTCTTTTTTTTGTGCTTAAGCAGGGAGAGAAATTTAAGGAATTTATGAAGGAAAATAATGTGTTGACAGCAACATAATAAGGAAAACTGTCATTAAGTGTATGCTTTAATATTTATTTATGCTTTAATATTTATTAAACCCAACAATCCTTTTTGTAATTAATACCTTATTTCACTGAAATTATAACCTCTTTTTAAACTACTCATTTCCCTCAGTGCATTCATTGAAAAGACTCTTTGGCAGCTGCCAGCGAACGTACTTAAATTGAACTTGACAGGTCTTTCTGGGGGAAATATCAGGGATTTCCTTGGAAATGCTCCGCCCCCCTTCAACAAGTGTCGCTTTAATATTGGCCAAAAAAGCACATTTCTGCAGCGTAATTGGGAGTGAAAATCCTTTTGGCCTGGTGGCCACACGGCGTATGCGCAATCTCATTGTCAGCCAACTGGCAGAAATAGTTTGGCTTAAGCTGAATATTTACGGTCATTGCCTCGATAATAATAATTATTTGCGCTGGCCTGGCGTTATGCCAACTTTCCGAGGCACAGACTGAGAGTGGTGCTGATGCCTCTTGTGGCTTTGACAGCCGACAACTGACACTTGAGGCGCCCCGTTAACGTCGTTTACCATATTTACGCTTTAAACGTTATTTATTTGCCAGGCTTGCCAGGACGGAGGACGAAAAGCCTGTCAGGGCTCCGGCGCCACTCAACTTTGATATTGTCAAAATGTAGCACGCCCAAAGTGTTAACCAGTGGCAGTGTGGCACGCCGCAGACAATCTGCCTTGGCTTTCCTAAGCCAAATGGGTTATGGATGAGGGTGCGAGAGGCGGGCGGGCAGATTTCCCGGGCTTTAGTTAAGGCCAAAAATGCCGCACTAAGTGGCTTTTTATCAAATGTCCTTAGTCTCCATATACCACCATATCCTCTAACTGCGTACATTTGTTCCTTTGGCTTTAGTGTCATCTACGTGCCGAGGGGGCGTGGTCAGTGGAGGCACTTAGCTTAGCCGTTTCGGGGGGGCCTAAAATAACAATGATTAAATGTAATTTTAGGAAGTTTACCTCCCACTTTCACTCCCACTCCATCCCCCAGGGGGAAAGCTCTCAAGTCTAATTACAATTGGGTTTGTTTTTTCCCCCAAGCTCCCCGGGGCTGGGGGGCACACTATAGTTGCGTAGGAGTTGGCCAATTTCTGGGTCCCTTGATGGTGCCAGTGCCAGTGCCAGTGCCAAGCGTGAAAAGTGCCGCGAGAAGTTCACCAACAACATGTTTCCAAAAAAAAAAAGAAAGGAAACAACAACACGCGGAATGGAGTTGTTTGGGAGTTTGTCCTGCCATGTTTGCTCTCTGTCTCAGCTTGTCACGAACCAAAAGCGCGTCCAGGACCTCTTCCTGAAAGTGTCCACACTTGCAGAAAATTGGAAATTTAATTAAATTATCAGTTTTGTTTGGATTTTTAAGGGAAAAGTAAGGGTTTAGTGCAGGAATCTCTTAGTTATACTGAGAAAATAAGATTATCTTAAAGAGAAACAGTTTGCAAAGTGTTTAATAGTTAAACAATAAAATAATAAATCATATAGAAAGTATTTATGATATTCACTGAATATTATAGTTGCTCACTTCAGTCTCTAATAATGAGGTAGGACTCTCTTTCTTCTACTTTAGTCCCTATTTTTTTTAATAATAATTATCAAATTAATTATTTAAACACATTTTATAAATCCTTTGGCATAATAAGGCTTATCTCTGCAATTTGTCCTGTGCATTAGTGGCGCTGCTGTGGCCTCTGATGTTGCTGCCGTTCATTGTCAACAGCAACACCAACACAAAAGCGACAAAAGCAGCGCCAGGCGAGGGCAGAAGCAGGATCAGGAGAAGGAGCAGGAGCAGGAGCTGGGGCAGGAGCAGCACTTGATTCGATGCACAAACAGGGCTCGTCCTCCCTCGCTCTCCCTCCGTCGAGCGTAATTACACGCCATGTCTGTTCCATTCAGGCGCCATTTTCCATACCGTCCCCCTGTTCCCCGGCATTTTCCATTCCTTTTCCATTTCCATGTACCCCAGCTCCTGTTTGATGTGTGTGTGTGTGTGTGTGTGTGTGCGTGTTTTATTTCGAGTGCCACTTGTTTTAATTAAAATTATTTAAAGCGTTTTCAGCTTCAAGTGCTACGGCTTCGACAGCAGTTAAATTTGGGCCTGAAACCAGATATTAGACACTATGCCACGCCACAGGAGTTTGGTCAGGTTTTTGAGAAATTGTTGCTTTGAGAGTAATACGAGATCGGGTTATCCAATTAATCCAATTAGTCGCTGGCCCAAGGGAATGTGAAATAATTGCCAGGACACGGTAAAGATATATTTATATACTATATATATATGGGTGTCAGCAGCACAAAAGGAATGTGCAGGCAGCAAATTAAAGTTTTAAATTAAATTAAAATTGGTTTGCCATAAGCAATTACTTTTTTCTGCCGGTTGACGTTTTTTCCTGAATTAATTTGAATTAGATGAAAAAATAACTTTTAAAGTTGGATTTCAGTGGCAAACGGGAAGCTTTTTATTATATTTTTTTACTTGATTAAAGTTTTTACTTCATTTTTATTATTATATAATCAACGGCTCTTTTATTACATTTTTTTTTGCATAAATAAACACATTTTATGTCAGAGTCTTGAATAAGAAATATAGTTGAGAAGTAATGTTTATATTTCATGAGCTAAAAACTTGATGGGACTTTTGGGAGAGCCAGGAAGGTTTTCATACATTTTATCCGATTTAAATAGAACCGATTTCGTGCTCAAATAGTAGACAACACGATATTTATTGCCGTTTTCTGTGGGTATTTGTGCGTTTGTGTATTTATGCGACTCCTTTTTTTGCATGCTGCAGGGCAGCCAGGACTTTATTGTCCACCTAAATTTCGTTTTGCTGATTTGTTTGCCGACGAATCGCTTTTTATTTGTATTTTTTGTGGTAAACACATGCATAGTACCTCCACTGTTATACCTAAAGTACAATTAAAGTCAATAAAATAGATCTGAAAATGTAGAAACAATTTATATATATATTTTCTTGCAAGAAAAAATTCGAATATAAATATATATACTTTATACATGTAAGATGGGATTTACTCAGCTTAAGTATTTTATTGGTCTCAGAATTATAGGTGTTCGAATTAAAATGCTGCTAAATTTTGTATATTTCAAGAAAATGGTATATTTTTTTAAATCAATCATTGATGCTATTATTTTAACCGCTGCTGTGCTGGCAATACAATATCAAACGCAGCTATAAGAGACACTTAACAACGGCTCCTCGGCCATTTTGTTTGTGTTACTGCCATTTGGTCTTTTTGCTTTTGTTGTTTCTGTTTCTGTTGTTGTTGTTGTTGTTGTTGCTGTTTGTGCACATAAATGAGAAAAACCAACGTGGCAACCATAAAACACACACACACAGAGAGAAATACGCAGAGAGACACATTCTCATGTTTGCACAATAAAATTTCAACAATATACGCGACAGCAGCAGCAGCAGCAGTAGCAGCAGGGTCTTTGTACTTGAGTAAATTGGATCTGTGCAGCGGCCCATGAGGCGGGGCAAACGGTGGGAGGGACGGGGACGGGATGTTAAAATTAAATAAATATTTGCCTTAAAGCTCCCGCTTTCCACAAAGACGACGCCGCCGCCCACACGGCGGTATTTAAAGCAGGCAACCGCAGAAGCGGAAACCCGAAACAAAAGTCTTCAGTTTCGAGGATGGAGTCCTGGGACCGACTTTCCACGTGCTTCTCCCAAAAATCGTTGCGAAAGTATTTCCACTTGGAAATTCCCTTGCCCCAAAGGGTTTGCTTTTTACACCCCCCGCGCTCTCACACAGAGCTTTATTGTCCAGATTCTGGGGTTTTTTTTACGACAACAGCTGTCGCTTACAATGAGAACTATACGTAGTGCCTTAATTGCTTTATTTATTTTTATAGCAATAAAAACAGCAGAAAATATTGTGGCAGTCATAATTAAAGCAGATACTGGAGAGCGGGCAAGAAAGCCTTCTAAATTAATGCCTCGGATTATTTGGCTTTTATTATTACGGGGGATAAATATTTAATATGCCGAATTTTGGCAGTTCATATAACACTTAAATTAATTATGAAGCCTTAATTCGCTGCTTTTATTAAGCCAATAAAAATATGGGTTTACATATGTATTATTTTAAAACCTTTTTAGTAGATATTCAACTGAAGAGAGCTTAAAAGGGATTATAAAATGAATAATTATGATTATTACATTCAAAATTGAATATATTAATGTATTATATTTCCTATTTAGTATTTAAAACTCTTTATTAGCAAATGTAGCCCCCGTATATTCGCCACAAAATGCTTCCATTTCTTATTAAATATTTATGAAATTTAATAAGGCATTTAAGTGTCGTTTTTTTAATATTTGGCCAGAACATTCCGGCTATTTTTCTCTCATTTCCCTTTCTTTTTCATTATTTGTTTTGTGACTCCGCACACATTGGCGATAAATGATTCATAAACATTTTTTGAAATGACAAACCGAACTACAGTTAATGTATGCACACACATATGGTTTTTTGTAATTTAAACAATTCATGAAATGAACTTCAACTCAATGAAACTCTTTGCAAAAATTGATAATGCTTTAAATAATAAATCTCTTCATGCGAAGGGGATTTTACAGCGACAGCTGTTGTTGCACAAAAGAAACGAAACCTGATTTCACCTATAAAGGCTTCGGGTTTTGTGCGAATCAAGTCATTTTTAAAAATGAAAATTTGTGTAATATTTGTGGTTATATCGCTGGCCGTCCTCGCCGAGGCTTCGGGACGTGGTCGCAGTCACAGTGTGACTTGGGGAGCCAGGACCTTCAGGGACATGCATCTGCGAAGGGAGATTGTCACGGAAAAGTCCAAGTTTCTGCGTGTGGTCACTCGCGATTGGACTTTTAAGCAAGAGGTTTGCTTTTCTACTTAATTAATTATTTCACCGTAATTAATTCATATTTACTTAAAGAAATACAAGCGCACCATCACCCAAATTGTGATCACGGACCAGGTTCGGGATGGAAATGGTGGCTATGCCTACCTAACGTCCGGCGGACCCCAGAGCACCTACGCCAAAATCCATTTCAAGAGTCAACGCAACCAGGGCTTCAGCTTCATTGTTGACATTTACGGCATTTAATATCTCTGGCAGTGTCCTGCTTTTAATTACAATTCCACCGGATAACTTGCCTCCTTACAGATAGTTTGTTTATTTCATGGAGAGAACACACATATTTGCATACTGAATATATATATTCGCAAGCGTACTCATACTGCGTAGACACACTGTACAGTGTGTGTATTTTATGGGGAATACCATTTGCACAGGCCAAATGAACTGCAACTAATTTGCAGTTGGCGTGTAATATTTATTCAGGGCTGCTGATTGATCAGGGCGTACATTTTGCTGGCTTTAACAATGGTGTGAATGGGTATTTGGAATTTAATGTTGGTAATAATAATGAAAGCGGGAAAAGTGCTATGAAAAATAAGGGAAAAATGAGTGGAAAATGGGTTTAAAAAGCACAATCAGTAGGGATTGCTAATGTGAATTTAGTAATATATAGTAAAAGGGAAAAATATCATGAAAACCTTGCTGTTGAAATAATACAAGATGAGAGGAGTTCTTAACAAGTTCCCTTGAATTATGTTTTACAATTTATTATGTCATTTACACTCTATTATGTTTAAAAAACATATTAATTTACCATCTAAAAACTACCTCAAAGTTGCAATATATTATTGAACTTTCTTCTAAAATATAGTGAAAGGGAAAATATCATGAAAATCTTGCTGTTAAAATTAAATAAGATCATAAGATTTTTCTCTTAATTATATTGTACAATTTATAATGTCATTTACACTCTATTGAATTCTAAAAACTACCTCAAAGTTGCAATATATGATTAAACTTTCTTTTTTTTGGCTTAAAACTGCCTCTGCAAGGACCAACTTTGAAGGCAATATGGCCAAAAGTAAGTGATGAGTTGTGTGGGAGGCAATATTCCCGCCACCGCCAGCTCGTAATTACCCGAGCCATTCCGACTAACGAGGCAAGTGCAATTTTCGGTTGGGCAAATGGGGAAAATATAGCCCGCAAAAGCCTGTGAAACCCTTGGCAGGCGTAGGCCCTTTGCCTTTGCCATTTAGCCAAATGTCAGGCACTTGGCCTTAGCCAACAGGCAGAGCCCCTAACCCTGAAGGACCTAAAAAGCCACCCCCAGCCGTCACCCCGTGCGAAAGTCAAACAAATCCAATCAATGTTACGCCGCCGACAGATATATATACTTATGTATCTACAGACTTGTGTGCGTATGCCTGCATATATGCAAATTAGCTGGGGTTATAAAATGTAATGTATTGGATGCATACATATAGATATATATGTGTATCCCTTGGCTACGGGAAATCGTCCATTGATGCGTGAGGAGGTTGTGTGTGGGGATGTGCGGATACCATCAATCGCAACGAATTAAAATTTTATTATGCCATATTCCCCAAACGAGCGGAAAAGAAAGAAGGTTGCCTTTCGAATCTTTTATGGCTTGCCAATGTAAATGGTTTTGTCTCACCAGAAACTTGAGACCCGAAACCCGAGACCCAAGAACGAGGAATCAAGGCTGCCAGTAAATGTGGGTTAACAGGTCCTAGCTCTCTGTCTTTCTCTAGCTGTATCATTCTCTCTCTTTCTACCTCTATCTCCATCTCGTTTCGGGCAGAAAGCTGCAACGGGTTGCAGTTGTGGCAGTTGTGATTGACGGGCATTTTGCATACAAGAAAGCGTTTGCCGTAATACGCAGCACCCTTAGGTGACCTCAAACGCCAGTCAATGCCAGAGCAGAGCAGCATGCCACACCAGCATGCCACCCACTGACCACCCACAGGTGAGCCAGGTGAGCCAGGTGAGCAGCTATGTTAGAATGGGAGAGATACGTACACCAGGGGGAATAATATATGTTTGGGAGATAAGGAAAATCAAATGAAAGTAGAGAGATTTATAGCAAAAAGTTAAATAAAAGCAGGAAAAGGTTATATATTTATATTTCAATTTTAAACAATTTAATTTTAAATTTCAGTTGAAGATGAGTTTATCCTAATTCAAGAATGTTTTAGAAGTGAAATAGAACTTTAATTAAATTCCAAGTCAACCCATAAATTACCCACTATTTTCTCTCTGTGCAGAGCAAAACCGAGAGCCATACATTATGCAGGTTGTTTGTTATCGTTCGATAAAGTGTAAATTATGGGAAAGTTGCCAGGCAGCCGGCAGGCAGCCAGGTCAGGTCCCTCAGGAATGTGACTATTTTCTCCTATTTTCCCGCCCTGCCATGTTTTCGTCCTTTTTGCCACTCACCTGCTCCTGCTCGTGCTCCTGCTCGTGCAACTGCTGCCATATAATTTGCGATATCTTTAATGTGTGTCTGGTGTGCACAGTGCTCAGTGCTCAGTGCTCAGTGGTCTTGAAGTTTGCATTGTTAATCGAACAAATTGCATTTGCATACTCGCATTTGTGTAATTTATGCTGCCAGAGCGAAGCGGCTGCCCCTTTTAATTGTCAGAGCCAGTCCAAGTCTCGATGAATCGCTGTGTCATAGGTGAAACCGTGTGGAAACATCCCAGGGATCCAATCGAGGGTCTTATGCAGATTTCCGTTTGACTTTGCCAAAATCAAAGGCAGTTGACCTCACAGCCATATCCTTGGCTTTCCCTTCTCGAAGCGCAACAAAAGACGTGTCGCCTTTCTAGTCTCGTTCATTTCACAGCCAATTTTGTGCATTTTTTCTTTTTCTTTTTTCAAAGTCCTCGTTGCCTTTTTTGTGCCCCTTATGTCCTGCGTGAAAAGAAAGTGTAGTCTAAAGTGTGAAGGAAGCGGCAGCTGGCGAACGGATTTCTGGTCTCGGAGACTTTTGTTTTTCAATTGCCATTTGCCATATTTGCGGCAATTGTTTTCGTTTTCTCCAGCAGTAAATACAATTGCAGCAAGTGAATCCTGTAGAGGTACTGTAGAGGATACAAACTGGAAGAAAATGTTGAAGTCGAGATAGTCATGGTTAGAAATAGAAATACTTATAGGACTCAATAGAAAGAAGCTCAAGTAAACCTTGTTAGAAAAAAAATAATCCTCAGATCTTTTAAAGTTTAAAATAATTTGAATTATTAATATTAAAGAATAATAAATATTTAAGAAATATGAAATATTCTTTAACTACAACTTCATTCCCCTAAAATTCATAAAAATATCAAACCTTTGTTCCCTCTGTAGTTACAGTGAATTTCCGGCTTAGGTTTTGACTCGTGCAACAAGACTTTGGCTACGGTTATAGCGCCTCCGGATTGTCCTATCAGCTGGCAAGGATTCGATGCTAAAGGAGCTTGTTATGTGTAGTCGCACATGGGTAGCTTTTCCCATCTGACATCCCTTCTCCTGCATTTCTTATGCTTATCAAGCGAAGCTTTTCCAGCGTGCTAACAAACGAGCTGCAGAAGGAAAAGAAAGAAAGAGAGAAAATAGCGGGGAAAACCAAGGCAAAGAAAAGCATAGAAGGAAAGCGCTGGATTGCGGGGTGCAGTTGATTGCCCGGAGTTGTTTTTCCGGCGTGCAGTTGCCACACTGTCGATGCTTAAATGGCCCCGGCTTTTTGCCATCCAATCGCATCTTTGTGTGATGTGAACTCTCCAAGGATATGCCAAGCTCAGGATTAACGAAAGAGAGGTTGTATCTTCTTGGGAGTATATCAAATTAGGGAAAAGGTGTTGAGTTCTAACAAATGGGAGCCGATAGATACTTATTACCTTTATATCTTTGTCAATATTTTATAGCGCTGTGCTTCTATGAACTTTATTTTATTTCCAAATAAAGGTTCTTCTTTATAATGTGTACTATATATTATATAGAACTCTTATTTAAGGTCTGCCTCCGCCAGCCGCTGACTACTTAATGCCATCGGAATACCTCATTGTAAACTTGCTTACACAAACAGACAGACAATTGTTTGCCTCATCCATATGGAAAAATCGGTTTCTCGGTTTTTCTATTATGTTTACTTCTTGCAGTCTTTACTTCTTATATCTTTACGGTATAAATCATTATCCAATTCTTACGTTTTTCGAGGTGCCTTTGTTATGTCTGGAAAATTTCGAAAAACCTTGGAGCTTGGGAATCGAGAATGGGAATTGCTGAACCCATTATCCAATTGTTGTTTTCGCTTTATTTAATTATGTAATTGGGGAAACTGATAACTAAATAATATTAAGTCAGAATAATGGTATTTTTCTTAGTTACTTAAAGATATTTAGTGGACAACTTTATAGGTTATACTGAATTGTGATTTAATAAGGATATTTTTTCAGTTTTAAATAAGCTTTACTCATTTAATATGTTCTTATTTATCAAACAATCCTTTTCTAATCCACAAACATAAATAAACATTTTATTTAAAGAGTTTTATTAAAGATTTCTTAGGACCAAAAACTAGGTGTAATTTATGCATATTATCAATAGTTCTATGTGGTTCGTGTTCGTGCAAAGTCACATTCAGACTCGGACGTCAATAGCGATTTTTGAACTCATTGGATATGCGCATACATATGAGTGTGCGGGGCTCTGCCCTAGACCTACGACTGCTTCACCTCAGACTTTCGATTAGTTGCAGCAGACGGCTTGCCCGGCCGCAAGTAGGTCTGGACATAGAACGTTCCAAAGAGATAGATAAAGATGACGCTCTGGAGCATGGTCACATAGAGGAGGCCGTGCGGGACGCCGCAGTTGGGCGAGAAGAATCGCACGTAGATGCCGTAGACAAGGAGCAGGGTGAACTGGGCCAGTTGCGTCAGGGTGATGTACTTCTTCCACCAGATGCTGCCCTTGACGGCGGGATACTGCGCGGAGAGGAAGTAGTAGAAGTACATGATCATGTGCACCATGGTGTTGAGCAGCGCCAAGCTGTTGAGGTGACCGCCAGTGCCGTAGGTGCGGGTCAGGGCGAAGCCCGCGAAGGCCACCAGGACGTGGTGGTAGATGTGCAGGAAGGTAACCTGCTTGTAGCTCTTGCGCAGGATAAAGAACACGGTGTCCATCAGGTCGAGCACCTTGTTGAGCAGATAGGCGGCGTGGAAGATCCTCTCCACCTGCTTGTGCTCGTGGTCCTGCGGAAAGGACTCCAGGCAGCGCAGGTTGCAGATCCGCTTGATGAACAGGTAGTAGAATATCTGCCAATATATGCCAGTAATTATTGAAACCCAATCAAAAACTGCACCCAGACTCACTCCTCCGAAGTAGAGACCGTTGTAGGCCACCTGGAATAGGTTGTAGAACATCAGGACTCGCTTGAGGTCGTAGGGCTTTCGGTTCTCCATGAAGATCCTGCCCAGCTTGAGCACGAACAGCAGGTAGATCGCCAGTATGGTGAGGATGGGCCATGGTGAATCAGCCAGCACTATGGGATTGGGATCTGGGGAGTGATTACAGTCTCTTAAAATACATATATCCTTGCGGTGTATGGGGCAGGAGTCGCACCTGCCTGTGGAAGAACCCTCTGGAAAAACTCCTGCATCGCTCTGGCTGTTGCTTGTGGTCTGAGGAGCGCTTGGTGACTGTTCTTAAGCTCGCTCCAAGACATTCCAGCCAGCTCTATTCGCCTAATTAAATCAAATAATGTATTATTCAAGTTTTTGAACTACTGTCCCACTTTGCCAGAGAAAACTAAACACACATACAGAGAGAGAAACACTCGATTTTCGATTTCGACTCAATTTTATTGCTCAATTCGTTTTGCTCTTGACTCTGACATAGGTTTGATAGTAAAAGTTCCCGAACATCACTAACATCGTCATCACGATGACGATCTCTGCAAAGTGCATGAACCCGGGGATGGAGCAGCCTGGATTCAGCCACCAGACCAGCACCGTGTGGAGCAACAGGATGATGAACTGCACGATCTGCATTTGGGTAATGAACTTTTTCAGCCAGAGCTTGTTCCTGACCTCCGGGTACAGTGCGGCTGCGAAGTAGTACGCATACATGACCACGTGCACCAAGGAGTTGATGTAACCCATCAGGTTGTACGGCCCGCCGCTCCCATAAAAGTAGTAGGTCGTCGGCACAGCCAGGACCATCAGGGCGTGATGGTACACATGGAGCACGGTGACCTGCTTGTAGCTCTTGCGCAGGATAAAGAACAGAGTGTCGCTCAGGTCGAGCACCTTGTTCAAAAAGTAGAGATAGGTGACCAGGCGATCTTTATACTTTTCCGGCAGATCCAGGGGCAGCGCCTCCATGCACCGAACGTCGTAGATTTTTCTCCAGAATAAATAGTAGGTGCCCTGAATAAACATATAGGAGTTAGAGCGCAGATCTCACTATATCTCAAAGCGAAACATACCATTCCAAACATCACCGCATTCATGGCGACCTGAAAGGCATTGTACTTCAGCATGGCACTCCTCACATCAAAGGGCTTGCGGCACTCCATGTAGTCGGGACCGATTTTGAAAACCAACAGCAGATATATCAGAATAATAATAACTGCAACCATAGGTGAACTAAACAGGGGCAGGTACGTGGGATCTGTGGGGAATATAACAAGAGAAATTACTAAAACCATCTGCCAAGCATAAAGTCGATAGTTAACCTTTCGGATATCCCCGAAAGAACTCCAGTAAAAATGACTTCATGGTGGAGGAAGTGTGTGAATGTACTGTGGGAAATGTATGACAAACACCCCTTTATATAGACAACCATATACTCCCCAAGAACATAGGCTTCACCATTTCGCCGATTAGCTATGCCATTTCAAGCCCAACTTCCTGGGCCATAGGCATTAGGGTTAGTCATTTGAAATTCCAATCGGAAAATTCTAATTTTAACATTACACGGTTTATACCTGGAGAAATTCAGACACTGAAAATGATTACTGGGTGCATTTTTAAAGAGATATTAGTCATATCATATGCTAAAAATTAAAGTGGACCTTATTTTGAGTCAACAAGTGTTTATAAAGGGAAAAAAATTATGATAAAATATCTATTTTAAAGGGAACATGTTACGGATGGCTTTAATAATAATCATCGGTATGATTCTTAACATAAATCAATATTTTAGATTTTGATATAGGTACGTCTTTCCATACATTCCATGGGTACACTTGATGTACCTTCCTCGTGTTCTATTAGCATGTTTAATGCCCTGTTTAATGTGAAACAAGTGTTTGTATTGCGCATTTATTTGATACAGCCTTGACAGTTCTAAAGTCAATTATTTTGTTTTATTTTGCAGGGGATTCAAAGTCGACTTTTGGCAAACAATAGCCAGTCATGGCACCAGCTGCAGCAACATTAACAAAAGCCAAGCCCAAGGAGCCAAGGAGCAGCAACAAATCTAATTACCGACCAACAATAAGGTCAAATCCTGTTCATGATGATGATGATGATGATGATGTTACAGCACTTCCGCACGGAAATGAGGCGCCATATGTCGTCCAGCCAACGGTGAACGGTGCAGCTTGCTGAAACACTCACCTGGAATACCTTTTGCCAGCGAAATAGCTAAAGCTTCCTTTTATTCCCGGGAATTTAATTAAAGCTTAAACCAGGAAAAAACAAGAAAGGCTTGCTGGCAACAAGGGCAGTGCCCGACGGCGCTGGGGTGGCCCATAAATCCAGCATCCATGCAGCTGCAACTGCTGGCCCACGTCCACTGGCCAATTAGCTGCTGCAACAACGGCCAACAGCGGCAGCGGCAATCGTTTGGGCCCCATTGAGCAGCGCTCCTCCTTCGCCTCACTGATGACTGCCGCCAAAAGACGTGCGGGCAGTGGCAGTGGTAGCAGCAGCCAACAGCAACACCAACAGTCCGTGCAGCAGCAGCAGCAACATCTGCAGCAGCAGCAGCACCAGGAGTACCAGCAATTGCTGCAGCATCCGCATCACCACTACCACCAGCACTACAGCAGCAATGGGAGCACCAGCCACACCAGCAACATCATCGGTGGCAACACCAACGCTGCCCACAGCAACAGCAGCAGCAACAGCAACAGCCATCCCCAGCAATACCACCAGAGACAGCAGCCGCATCAGGCGACACTGCGCGATTGCTCCGTCAAATTGCCGCTGGATATCCTGTGAGTACAGGCCCACAAATCATTCAGGGGTCCCTTTAGCACACGTAGCCGATAAGGAGGCCAACGGGGCAGGTCAGGTTGTTAAAGTAGCGAAGCATAGACTGAAGGTATACCCTTTAGCAAAAGGATAATATTTTGAGATCTTTTGAGGGATTTAAATAGGATAATCCAAAGGGAGCTTAAAGTAAGATTTAAATTGGATAATTCAAAGTGAGCTTAAAGTATGTTAGACGTTGTGCGCTCTCCTTCAACTGACTAATGTACCAAATTATAGAGAGCAGCTCAAAGTCCCCCTAAAAGTAATATACCCCTCCGTCCATACCCTTTACCAACCTCAAAAAGGTCAAGCCATTGCTGCTCATCTCTCTCTCATCTCCTGGGAATCGTGGTAATCCTGTGAATCCTGCCAGCAGATAGCCCGCACGTCTGGTTGGTTTAATAAAATTTACATTTTAACAACGCAAATGAAAATTGCATTAACTTTAACGGGTCAACATTTGCTCGATTCGATTTTCTCCGCTGCTGCACAGCAAAGCTAAAGGAGGAGAGGAGGGGAAATGAATCAGAAAATTATAAATATTTATCCTGGCTAGAGAAAGGAGGATAACGAAAGCCCGGCGACACGGACAAATGAAGCGTTTCAAATGCTTAGCGCCGGCAAAAGAAACTTATTCCAGTTTTGTCAGGATTAGAGCGCCTGAGCCTGTCTTTAAAGCTTTGCGCTCGACGGGGATTTTGGCTTAAAGGAGCTGGGAGCCCGGCAGCGAGTCGGGAAACCCAGAAAGTGTGTGACATTTGTAGGCTAAAAGGGGATGGGCGGGTGCCTCCGGGAGGTGCCTCCTAAGGGTGGCACTGCGTTTATGCAGATCGCAGTCAAGTGGCGGTCCGCCTTGTGGGGCACACGAAACGAGGCCAGTCGCAGCCCAGGCTAGTGCACTGCGAGAAAAGGGGTTTTTGGGTTTCTAGGAACATTTATAAATAGAAAAAAAGCTTAAAGAAGATTTTTAAAAGATTTTGTTAAACAGAAATTACAGGTTTTAAAGAGTTTAAAGGTAGAAGTCAGAATTTATCCTTAGCATAGAGTAAAGTCTTGTTATAATATCCTTAAAAATATTGGCAAACAGAATACATTTTCATTAGTATTTTCTTCAGTGTTATTACTGCAGCTGCGGGCTAAAAACGGGTTAAGAAAAATGTAAAAAGAAATTACGCTGGGAATATAAAAAGAACTTAAAGCGTGTCGACAACTGGCGGAAAGGCGGTGGAAGGATGGCAAACGAAGGGCAGGATGTCGGTGGATTCTTGGTCTGAGGTTGCACCGGGCACCGCCACAAACGGCGCCGTCGAGTGAAGTGCCTCGACTCGACTCGGTTCGACTCAACTTGGCGCGACGCGACTCCTTGCGGGCCTCCAGACCGGGACCAGTGTGTCGTCGTTACTTTTAACGAGGTGTCGCATGCGAATATGGCTCCTCCAAGTGGGTTTCGGGTGGGAAATTGGGGCGGCGAATGTTCAGGATGGGAAATTTAGCGGGGAAAGCCACCAGTTGCCATCTCCTGCCATGTTCCCTTGCTCTCCCTGTATATGCAAATGCACTTAGGAGCAGCTCCTTCTGTCACCTGGCACTCTCTCTGCTCCTGCCTCCTTCCTCCCTCCTCCCTGTGCCTCCTGTGGCATGCTGCAAATGAAGTCATCCATTAGGCCACGTTACGTATACGCCTAGTGTGCGCTGGCTGCGGCGATGCAATGTGGTGCTCATAATAATGCTGCCAGTGTTTGCTGCGGTCTAAGCGGAAACGTTTATAATGGAATTCGCTTAAGCGCCGCCGGACGAGCAGGAGGAGCAGGCGGAGAGCAGGTGGCTTTGCCAGGCAGAGTGCCAGGCAGAGTGTCGTCTTGCTAATTTCGCTGGCTTGCTAGCCGAACGTTAATTACTCAGCACAGTTGGAATGGCAATCTAATTAGTCGAAACGGAAGCAGGAACTTGGTAGAAAACCAAGCCCAATCCCTAAACCCATAAGCGAAACCTCTTTACTAATCGATAAACTCTCTCTTTTTCTTTCCCATTTTTCTCTCGACTTAATTAGATGGCTACCGAAATCAGCGATGCGACCGGCCGGTCCCGATGCCTCGCCCACCGACTGCATCCTGGTGGTGGGCGTGTCCCGTCCCAAATTGGCCGTTGTCTTCCTAACGGTCATGTTGATATCGCTGTTCCTCACCTTCCATGTCCTGTACGATAGTGCCGTGTACAATATTCAGGCTGCCCAGGCGGTCCACGAGCGGCATCGCCTCTCGTTGGCCGCCTCTGCGTCGGCCTCGGCTTTGGGCGGCAGCGGCTCCTACTCCTCCTCCTCCTCCTCCTCCTCGTCATCATCATCATCATCATCATCAGGATACTCCTCCGGATCGTACGCCTCATCCTCCAGCTCCAATCATCTGCCGGTGTTTGTAAAGCCAGTGCCCAGTTCCAATCAGCTAAGCCATCCCATGGTCTTTCCCTCGAGCCGTGTGCACTTTCCCAAAACGAGTCGGCGGCTTCCACAGGTAAGTCTGGAATATGGAAACACTTGAGAAAATAAATCAAGTTTTGAAGAATAAAAATCTAGAAGTTGGATATCTTTTATAACTAAATATTTCATATAATTGTAGACTGTAGATTGTACTTAAGTTTTCATACTTTAAATGTATCATGTATCTCAAAGATATTTATTTTCCCATTCTAAAAACCATTTCCCAAGTACTTGATATATTCTCAAGTGTACTTTACCATTCACACTCACGACCCTAACTAATTGCTGCAATTTGCATGTTCGTATATTCATTTGGCATTGATTTCCGGCCGGACACAGGCCCTCATCATTGG